>JAQZBX010035694.1:0-24467 GCA_029593785.1 Cabassous unicinctus
GCTATGGACTAGAGTGCACTTAATGGTATTCTGTTGTAGACATATTGGGATTCAAGCAATGGAAGAAATTATAACAATGAGCTGAAACCAGTGACCACTAGATGCTTCTGGGGTGGGGAGAGGAAGGGCAGTTGTAATACAGGGGCTTTTTCAGGACTTGGGGATTGTCCTGAGTGATGTTGTGGCGACAGATACAGGCCATTTTACATCAGCGTATAGCATGCAGAACTGTGTGGGAGAGAGTGTGGTCTACTATGTAAACTGTAGTCTATGCTTAGTGGCAAAGCCCCAGGATGTGTGTATCCATTGCAGGTGATGTGCCACACTAATGAAAGATGTTTATGTGAGATGTTATGGGAAGTATGGGAGGTTGAGATCATGGCAATCCCTGTACTTTTTGTGTAAGATTTATGTAATCTAAGCATCTTTTAAAATATATATGAAAAAAATAAAAACATTTATGTAAGCAAATGAACATATATGCATATATATCTATATATCATTTTACATATATTGGTTTGTATTGTGAAAAATTTGATTTTTCCCCACAATTAAAATAAAATAAAATTTTAAAAAGACAGTAGGTTTTAACTCTGATGAGCCCATACGCTGTGTCGTTGGTGTAAGACAGACAAAGGAAAGGGTTTGCCTCTTTCAAGGCCACTAGGATGCCCACCTGTCCACATCACTCATGAGAACTTTTGCTCATCTTAGCTAAAGCACCTGGACATAGTTTGGGTAATCCGTTATACCGTATGATGTAGCCGCAGAAACAGTTTAGGGCCCACTCAGGCTCCATAGCACAAGCTCTGGAGTCACAGACTGGAATATCCTCACTCACACACACAATTGGTCAGAAGTTACACAGTCCCTCCCACAGGAATTAACAGTGGTAAGTTCACACCCTGAGTCAGTGGCACAAGACAGACAAAGGAAGGGGTTACCTCTTCTGAGGCTATTCAGATGCCTACCTCTCTGTGTCTCTCGCCAGAACTTTGGCTCATCTTTGCTAAAGCACATGGGCAGAGTTCTGGTGGGCCAATATGCTGTATGATGTAATCGCGGAAAAGAAGTTAAGGCCCACTCAGTCTCTGTAAGAAAAGCTTTGGAGTCACAGACTGGAATAACAGAGGCAAGCCTCTGTCATCCTCATTCACACACTCAATCACTCAGAGATTACGCAGTCTGTCCCGCAGGCTTTGCCCTATCTTGGCATCTCAATATTTGAGAATTTGGGAGGTGATCAATCTCCCCTTCCATCTGAAGATGGGCCTGACTGAGGACTTGGCACCTGCGGCCTTACCTTTCCGGAGTCTTCTGACAAGGTTCAGCATGCGTCCCCACTGAGTCAGGCCGGGGTGTGAGGATGCAGTCCATGGGGACTGCCCCTGAAGGAGGTCCCATTAAGAGGATGGGTGGCACCTACCTCATTCACTGGGAGATTGATGCCATCCGCCCCCTTTAGCCCCAAGCTGGAGGTACAATGAGCCTGCTCAGTGGGTTTCCTGGTCAGGGAATAAAATGTTGTGGCAGACAAAATTTAGATGATGAAAAATCCAAGCGTGCACTCAGAGAGGTGAAGGAACAAAGATTTATTACACATGGGCCCAGAGGAGAGTCAAGTCTCCAAAAAATCTGAACACCCTGTCTTGGGTTTCATAAGTTTATATAGGGACTTTAAGAGGGCAAATTCCTAAGCAAGTGGGCAGGCAGGGGTTACAATAGCAAAAGGGGTGAGTTTAGCTTATCTTCCTAAAGCAGAGGGTGATTAGGAGGGATAAAAGTCATTATTTGTTTAGAGTTGAAAATTCCAGTTGAAATGGGGCAGGCAGGGAGTGCTTATCTTTCTAAAGATGTGGATTGCAGGGAGAAAGGGAGGAAAGGAGAAAGGGAAGACGGGTGCTTATCTTCCTAAAGCTGTGAGTTTCTGCTGAGGGGGTTTAGGGCTGCAGCACTTCCTTTATCAGTACAAAGCATGGTACTATATAACACAATGTATCCTGTGATAGAATATGGATTGTGCTTAACCAAGCAAATATGAGAACATTCTGTCATGAACTATAACAAGTATACGATATTAATATAGGGTTTTAATAACTGTGTGTGTTAGGGAATATACACCAATTGTAAGAAATTGCTATAGTTAATAGTAACGTTTTGATGATGTTCCTTCATAGTTTATAATAGTTGTTTCACATAAAATGCAAGGTGTTGTTGGTGGTGCAATGCATAGGAGCACTGTATGATAATATGCATGGTATTTTTGTAAGTTCACAACTTTTAATACACATTTATTGTTCATGCATGAATGATAAACTTCAGTAAATGTTTTAAAAAACAAAAAAGGAGATAAAAAATGAATAATAATATGTGGGACATCATCAAATGTATCAGCTAACATGTAATGGAAGAAAAATAAGGAGAAGAGAGGACAAAAGGGGTGGAAGGAATATTTCCAAAAAGCAATGGCTCCAAACTTACCAAATTTGGTGAAAATTATAAATATATACTTTGAAGAAACTCAATGCACTTTATGAAGGAAAATTAATAAATACACACTGAGATACAGTATAATAAAACTATTGGAAAACAAAGACAAAGAGACCAATGGAAAATAAGCAAAAGGGAACTGACTAGGCATATGCAAGGGATCCTCCATATGATTACCAAACAAGTTCTCTGAGAAACAATGGAGGCTAGGAAAAAAGGAAGATGATACATATAAAGTGCTGAAAGAATAAAAATTTACCAAAAGGAATTCAATATGTAGAAACATTCCTGTAGTAAAGAAGACAGAATTGAGACATACCCCATTGAACTAAGAGTTGAAGGAGTTCATAAGTATTCCTTAACCATAATAAATTCAGAAGGGAAACCCTGAGGTAGAAATAAAAATAAAAAAACCTGCACATTATTCCGAATTCATGTGTAGAAAAAATGAATAATGGTAAAGGAGACTACCTAGGTAAATATAAAAGTCAGTATTCATAATTTTTTTTGTTTTGGAACTCCTCTTTTTTCCCAGCAGATTTAAATCCTTATGGTATTGAAAGGGAATATGGGTAATAATACAAAAATGAAAAATAGGAACAAATTTGATGCCTCACACTTCCTTATTTTTAACATACCATGAATCACATATGGATAGGCACATAGGATAATTGAGTAGAACTCAGAATCCAGAAATGAAGTGCTCATTATTTTGAACTCATTTTCAACTAAGATGCCATGAACATTCAGTAGAGCTAAAATGTTATCTCTTTAACATACCAGGCTTAGACAATTAAATATCCAGAATAATGCATATAAATGAATTTAGAAATCTACTTCACACCTTATCCAAAAGCAAAATCTCAAAACTGGAACAAATATATAAATGTAGAGGCATAATTATGCACATCTTTAAGGAAAACATAGGGGCAATTCTACATCATCTTGGAATTGTCAATGCATTTTTTCAGTATTATACCACAGCACACGTCATGAATGAAAACATAGATAAATTAAATATTATTCAAGATTTAAAATAATATGCATCAAGACTCCTGCAAGAAAGTGGATAGAAAACCAGAGAATGGGAGAAAATATTTGATTAGTATCTAACACCAGATCATGCAATGAAATCCATCAAACATAACTAGAAATAACTAAAAAATGTTCAAAGTATAGGAAAAGTTACTCAACATTTTAATATTTTATATCAATATAAAATATAGCAATATTTTAATAATTTAAATTGCAAATCAAAATCACAATGACAAAACTTCACACCAACTAGGATGGAGTTGGTGTGGAAGTGGAGAAATTGGAGCCCTTATACAATGCTTCTGTTGGCATAAAATGGTGAAGTATTTTTGAAAATAGTTTGGTATTTCATCTTCAAATTTAACATAGAATCATCATGATACCAGTAATAAACAATCCTATGTATTTAAAGATATGATAAAATATATACAAATCCTTTTACATGAAAGTTAATGGTGGTACTACTCACAGTATCTGAAACAGAGAAAGAACACAAATGTCAAATAACAGCTGAAAGCTTAAACAAGATGAGATATATACATACAATGGAATATCACTCAGCCATAAAACGATACGTGGAGTGATAAGTTTTATGAAATATCCAGATAATAGAATGTTTAAATTTAAAAATCCCAAAAACAGAGTAGATATTATCAATATATGAAGTGAGGGGGGAATTGGGAGTGACTGCATAGTGTGTAAATAGGTACAGGATGTCTTTGGGGGTGGATAAAAGTTTGTTAGAATTAGATACTGGTAATTTCTTTATATATAGAGAGAGATAGATAGATATAGATATAGATATAGATAATTTTTGTTGTTTAAAAAATATACTTAGATTACATAAATGTTACATAAATAAAATGTAGTGGATTCCCATATGCCTCGTTTCCTAGCACTCCCATATTTTCCCACATAAACAAAATCTTTTATTATTGTGGTACATTTGTTACAAATGATCAACATGTTTTGAAACATTGCCATTAAGCATAGATTATAGTTTACATTGTAGTTTACACTCTCTCACACACCCTTCTGTAAGTTATTACAAGATATATAATGCCTGTATCTGTCACTGCAATTTCATTCAGGACAATAACGAAGTCTTGCAAATGCCCCCAAATCACACCTTTTTTCCCCTCTCCCTCCCCACAGAACCTCCAGTAGCTACTGCCTCCACATCAATGATTAAAGTTCTTCCATTGCTAGAATAAAAATAAGTCTACAGTAGAATAACTGTAAGTCTACTCTAGTCTTGTGCTCATTCCCCAGTCATGAAAATTCTGGGATGGTAATGCCCATTCTACCTCTAACTGAAAGGGGCCTTCAGTCTCATGGGGCATATGGATGGGACTATCTTGTATGCAGTTGCAGGCTTTCTCTGTTCCTTGAGATGGTCTTTGTCTATCATTTCCTTGTTAGTTTTCTTGGGTGGGTCCAATGAACTGAAAAATAGATTTTGCAACACTGTTGAGATTCAGGACCTAACTGGCACATGGATATCCCAAAGTTTTAAGTCTTTTGGAAATACACCTATCAACTCTAGTACTAACTATAGGTTCAAATAGAAGGGAAAGAAGAGCTATGTGTAGGGAAACCAGAACTGAATCTGACTCTGTCACACTGGGGAGCATAAATTAAAGTATGGACCACTGACAGGTTGCCAAACTCCTGAGTTGTCTACCCTGTCTATAGTGTCTGGATGTGTCCAGAACCCTCAGGAGCCCTGCTATTTGAGGCAATATTTCTTTGGCAGTCAATGATTTTCTGCCGAGACATGCATAAGTGTAACCCCTGGTATTACCTCCTGAATCAATTTGAAGTCTCTTAGCCATATGAAGTCATTTGTCTTTACCCTTTCCCCCTTTGGTCAAGGTCTTTTTCCACTTGCATTGTTATTTGGTGCTTGGTAAAAATCCCTTGGTACCAGGGAGGCTAATCCTCAGGAGTCATGCCCCATGCTGGGGGGATAGTAATGCATTTATATGCTGAGTGAGAGATTCCACATTTGAGCAGCAAGGAGGCTATCAAGTACTTGTAATTTCTGAACAAGAAACTGAATGTTGTAAGAGTTACCAAATTGTACCCTTTAATGAGTAATATTATATTACTCCACCTCAATGACAGAAACACAAATATAATATAGGTAAGAAAAAGAAATAAAAGTTATACAAATTGGAAAGAATTAAACTTTCACTATTTGTAGATGATATGATCCTATATATAGAATGTCTAGAAAAATGTACAAGAAAGCTACTATAACTAATAAATAAATTCAGTAAAATGACATTGTAGAAGATCAATACAGAAAAATCAGTGATGTCTCTATACAATAGTAAAGACCACTCTGAGGATGAATTCAAGAAAAAAAATTGATTCATAATAGCTACTAAAATAATCTCTCAAGGAATAAATCTAACCAATGATGTACTGGATTTATAAAAGGAACATTACAAAATTTGCTTTAAAAAAAATCAAAGAGGTCCTAAATAAAAGACAGGATATTCCATGCTTATGGACTGGAAGATTAAATATTGTTATATGTCAATACTACCCATAGCAATTTATAGATTCAATGAAATCCCAAATCAAAATTCAACACCTCATTTACAGAAATGGAAAAGCTCATCAAGAAATTTATATAGAATCATAAAGAACTTTGAATAGCTACAACAATCTTTAAAAACAGATGAAGTTGGAGTAGTCACACTTCTTTATCTTAAAACTTATTACAAAGACGAAGCAAACAAAACAATATAGTATTTTCACAAAGACAGATATATAGAACAGTGGAATCAAACTGAGAGGCCAGAAATCAACCCAGATATTTATGGATATTTATGGCTAACTAAACTTTGGCAAGTTGGTAAAGACAACTGAATTGGAAGAAAAGAGTCTCTTCAAAAAATGGTGGTGGGAAAATTGGATATCCATTTCCAACAAATAAAAAATAAAAAATAAAGAACTTTGAAACCACCAGCCTCTGTCTGGTGGCTATGGGCAGCAGGAGACACAGGGATTCACCTCCCCAGGAAACCAGAGAAAGAGTTTTGCAACTTAAGGTTGATTCAGTTTTATGTCTACAAATATGGTCTGCTGTGTTCCATGAGACCATCCAGGGAAGGTGGGGCAATACCATTCCTGCAAAGGACTAAAGAGTTCTGACCTCTCAATCACCCTTGTTACTGACCAGAACAGGTTTATGAAGAAGCAAAGGGTATTGGAATTATATATATCCTACCCTGGAAAGGTGAGGGTGCTGCAAGCAAAAGGTGGAGACCAGCCTCTGAAAAACTTTGAATTGTGAGGCTCTAAACCCAGGTGGGATCCTCTATCACATTGTTGCTATCTTTGTTGCAGTGAACACATTTTGACCAGGCTTTGAACTGTGAATACTACCAAAGACTGCGCTCTGCTGGCAAAAAAAGGAAATACATGTAAGGAAATTAAAAATAAGAAAAAGAGAGGCATTTTCTGGCATGTGCAGTCTCCCTTGCCAAGGTCCTTGGAAGTGGGTCTGCAACACATTACTGGGCCCATGGCCCATATTTGAGCAACTAACAAGGACAATCCTAGAAAACTAGGAAAGGATGAACCATGAATCAAAGAATATCAGTAACATACAGCCTCCTGCCACTAAAACTGTATGCAAGAGAAAGAAGTAAAGCATCAGAGTAAACTCATCATCACAATCACATGCTTAGACATCAACAAAAAATTATAAGCCATGCTAAAAAAAAATGGAAGAAATTGCCCAAATAAAGGAATATATCAAAGTCCCAAATGAGACACAGGATTTGAGATGATTCATCAAAGAGATTTATAGTAATTTCCAAATAAAATTAGTGAGTTGAAAGACAATACAGCTAAAGAAAAGAAGGACAATAAGAATACACTAGGTGAGCACAAACAAGAATTTGAAAACGTGAAGAGAAAAATAACCAAGCCCATGGAAATGAAAGAAACAATAGATGAGATTAAAAACACGTTATAGGCACACAACAGCTGACTTTCAATGATAGAATGAATAATAAGTGATACAGAAAACAGAATAGCTGAAATTGTAGATAGAGAAGAACACAGAGAATAAAGAATGGGTAAAATTGAACAGGACTCAGGGAGATGAATGGTAACAGGCAGCACAACAACATATGTGCCATGGGAGTTCCAGAAGGATAAGAGAAGGAAAAGGGGAAGACAGAGTATTGGAGAAAATAATGGCTGAAAATTTGCCAAATCAAATGAAAGAAATGAATTTTCATGTCCAAGAAGCACAGCATACCCCATCAGAATAAATCTGTATAGAACTTCTCCACGACCCATACAAGTCAGAATGTCAAATGTGAAAAATAGAGAAAATTCTGACAGTAGCAAGGTAGAAGCAAACCATCATATAAGAGGGAAACCTAGTAAGACTTAGTGCAGATTTCTCATAGGAAAGCATGGAGTTGAGACTACAATTGTAGGATATAATTAGGAGACTAAAATAAATATGTTGATAGCAAAGAATTCTTTATCAGACAAAATTGTCCTACAAGTATGAAGGTGACTATAAAATATTCACAAATAATTTGAAACTAAGAGAGTTCATAATAAAGAATCTGCCTTCACAGCAATTATTAAAGGGAACCTTTCAGCCTGAAAGTAAAAGATAGTAGAGAGAGACTTGAAAGAGTGTGTAGAAGGAAAAACTCTAAGAAAGGATAATCACTATAGTAAAAAGACAGATGAAAATAAGGAATGGCATATGAAAGCCAAAGAATAAAATGGTGGAAGTAAATAATGCATTTACAGTAATGTCATTGAATCAAAATTTATAGTCTGAAAGAATGGGAAAAAATACATGAGCTAGTCATATGCTGCCTACAAGAGACACCTTAGACTCAGGGATACAAACAGGCTGAAAGTGAAAGGTGGGGAAAAGATACTTTATGCAAACTGTAACCAAAAAAAAAAGCAGGGATAGTTATACGAATATTGGACAAAACAGGCTTTAAATGCAAAAAAAAATTATAAGAGATACAGAAAGCCATTATTTATTAATAAAAAGGACAATCCACAAGGAAGAAATAACAATCATAAATATCTATGAACCTAACCAGGATGTCCCAAAATAAATGAGGCAACCTCTGGCAAAATTGAAGGGAGAAATAGACATCTCTACAATAATAGTTGGAGACTTCAACATGTGACTCACATCATTTGATAGAAAAACTAGGGAGAAGTTCAAAAGGAAACAGAGAACTTGAACAATATGATAAACAAGCTAGAACTAACAGAGCTATAATGAACATTGCATCCTAAACCATGGGGTTATACATTCTTCTCAAGTGTTCATGGATCTTTCTCCTGGATTGACCATATTTTGGATCAATATATATATAAAGGCAGATCTCAATATATATATGAAGTTTGAAATTATACAAAGCACCTTCTCAGATAATAATGGAATGAAACCGAAATTCAATAATAGAAGGAAAAGAGGAAATTTTGCAAATTTGTGGAGGCTAAACAGACTCCTAAACAGTCATCGGTACAAGGAAGACATTATAAGTGAAATTAGGAAATATTTTGACATGAATGAAAATGAGAACACATCTTATCAAACTTATGAGATACAACAAAGGCAGTGCTGAGAGGGAAATTTATATACCTAAATGATATTTTAAAAAGAAAGAGCTAAAATCAAAGATCTTACTGCACAACTGGAGATACTTGAAAAAGGACAGCAAGCCAAAATCAAAGCAAACAGAAGGATAGTAATAATAAAGATTTGAGCATATATTAATGAAAATGAGGACCCAAAAAAGAGAAAATCAACAAAATCAAAACGTGTTTCTTTCATAAGAACAATACAATTAATTAAAAAGTAAAAAAGAGAGTGAGAGAGAAAATGCAAATATATAAATCAGAAATGAAAGGGGGGAAGTTATGATTGGCACCACAGAAATAAAAATGATCATATGAGGATATTATGAGAACAGTAGGCCAACACAATAGCCAACCTAGATGAAATGGAAAAATTCCTATAAATGCACAACAATCTACATCGACTATAGAAGAAGTACAAAAGCTCAAAAATCCAATCACATTCAAAGAGATTTAATCGGTCACCAAAAACCTCCCAAAAAAGAAAATTCCAAGACCAGCCGGTGTCACAGGTGAATTCTACCAAGCATTTTGAGAAGAATTATTATCTACCGTATCTGAACTCTTCCAAAAATTGAAGAGGAGGGAAAATTACTCAACACATTTTATGAACCCCTCACCCTACTACCAAAGCAAGATAAAAATACTACAAGAAAAGAAAATTAGAGACCAATGTATCTCATTAACATATATGCACAATTCTCAAGAAAATGCTTAGAAATTGAATCCAACCATACATCAAAAATCTTATACACCATGATCAAGTGGGTTTTAATCCTGGTATGCAAGAGTCATTCAACGAAAGAAAATCAATTAACATAATGAACCATATTAATAAAATAAAGGAAAAAAATCACACCATTATCTGTATTGAGGCAGAAAAGGCATTCAATGAATTCTAGCATCCTTTCTTGGTAAAAACATTTCATAAGATAAATATTGAAGGGAAATTCCCAATATGATAAAACACATATATGAAAAACCTACAGCCAACATCATACTTAATGGAGGAAGTTTCAAAGCTTTCCTTCTAAGATTGAGACAAGATAAGGATGATCACTGTCATCACTGTTATCCAATGTTATTCTGGAATTTCTAGATAAAGCAATTAGACAAGAATAAAAATAAAAGGCATACAAACAGGAAAAGAAGAAATAAAATTTTCACTATTCACAGATGAAATGATCACATAATTAGAAAATTCTTAAATATCTTCGAGAAACATACTTGAGGTAAAAAAGTGTTCAGAAAATGACATGATACAAGAACAACATGCAAAAA
Source organism: Cabassous unicinctus (assembly GCA_029593785.1). Lineage (NCBI taxonomy): Eukaryota > Metazoa > Chordata > Mammalia > Cingulata > Chlamyphoridae > Cabassous > Cabassous unicinctus. The sequence goes on from JAQZBX010035694.1 coordinate 10,456, forward strand.
TCAGTAACATTTCTGTATTACTAGTATTGAACAATCTAGGGAGGAAATCAGGAAAAAAAATCCATTTACATTAGCAACAAAAACACTCAAATACATTTTTATTAAAAAGAATCAATTTAACCAAAGTTGTTCAGGACCTATATTCAGAAAACTACAAAACATTACTAAACGTAAGCATGAAGACCTAAACAAATGAAAGACATTCTGTGTTCATGGATTGGAAGACTAAATATCGTGAATATGTCAATCCTACCCAAATGGTTTATAAATTCAATGCAATATCAATGAAAATTCCAACAGCCTGCATTCCAGAAAGAGAAAAGGCTATTACCAAAATTTCTGGAAGATGAAATACAACCAAATAGCCAAAAGCATCTTAAAAATTAAGAATTATATGAGAAGACATTCACTGCCTAACCCTGTAACATATTACAAAGCTACAGTGATCAAAACAGCATGATAATGGCATAATGATAGACACATTGCTGAATGGAATCAAACTGATGTTTTAGAAATAGTCCCTTTCCTCTGTGGTCAATTGATTTTGATAAGCCTACCAAGTCCACTTTACTAGGACAGAACAGTCTCTTCAATAAATGTTGATGGAAAAATTTGACATCCACAGCCAAAAGAATGAAAGAGGACACTTTCTTACTGCCTATATAACAACCAACCCAAAAATGATAAAAAACGTAAACATAAAAAGCCATAATCATAAAATTCCTAGAAGATAATTTAGGGAAACATCTACAAGACCTTATAGTAGGTATGGGTCTCTTAAACCTCACACCCAAATCACAAGCAACAAAAGAAAAAATAGATAAATGGATCTCCTCAAAATTAAACACTTCTGCACCTCAAAGGATTTTGTGAAGAGGGTAAAAAGGCAGCCTACACAATGGGAGAAAATATTTGGAAATTATGCATCTGACAACAGTCTAATATCTGTGATATATAAACAAAACCTAAAACTCAACAATTAAAAGACAAATGACCTGATTACAGAATGATAAAGTACTTGAATATACTCTTGTCCAAAGAAGAAATACAAATGATGACTAACACAAGAAAAAATGTTCAACATCACTAGCAATTAGAGAAATGAAAACCAAAACTGCAATGAGAAAGCTCTTCACACCTATTAGAAAGACCACTATTAAAAAGACAGGAAGCTACAAGTTTTGGATAGGATGTGGAGAGATAGGAAGGCTTATTCACTGTTGCTGGGAATGTAGAATAGTACAGTCACTGTGGAGCACTGTCTGGCATTTCCTAAATAAGTTGAATATAGATTTGCCATGTGACCCAGAAATTCCACTACTAGGTATATACCCAGAAGAATTGAAAGCAGTGACACAAACTGACTTCTGTACACTCATGTTCATAGGGACGTTTCTCACAATGGCCAGAAGATGTAGACAACCTAGATGTCCATCAACCAATGAATGTATAAAATATGTGTTGTATATACATGATGGAACATTATTCAGCTTTTAGAAGAAATGAAATCATGAAGCCCATGACAACATGGATAAACGTATAGGATATTATATTGAGTGAAGCAAACCAGACAGAAAAGTACAAATACTGTATGATTGTGCTATTATGAACTAAATATATCATGCAAATTCATGGAGTTAATAACTAGAATATAAGTCACCAGAAAAAAGACTGAGGTTAGAGAATAGAAAGCTGAGGGTGCAGAACAGGTAAAAATGTGTTTGTTAATCTTCGGAAATCAACAGAAAAGTTGAAATCACTTCAGAGTGTTTGTATCTAGCAGTGCTATTATATGGTAATGACGGTGGTTGAAAGGGAAGGTCTAAGGTCAGGTATATTACTATAAGGAAACCTAAAAAAATGTAACGTGTGACTGTATAGCATAATGAAATCTCATGTGAACTATGAATATGGGTACTATTCTATATATGTTTGTTTTTCTTTGAAACTGAATGAATGTATGTTACCATTACAAGATGTTAATATCAGGCAAAAAAATTATGGTAGGTGAAATAAAGGAGACACAAAGTAGTATATGTTGTATGACTCCATTTTTATAAAATATAAATATATTTCAATTCATAAAAATGGAATTAAATTAGTGGTTGTATAGGACTGGGGAAGGATAGAGGGTTTGAGCAGTGACAGCTAAGTGGTGTAGAGTTTATATTTTTGGAATAATGAAATTGTTCTAAAATTTTTGTGTTGATGAATAAACAACACTTTGATTATTCTAAAAGCCATTGATTATAAACTTTAGAAGGATGGTATGGTATGTGAATGTATCTCAATAAAACTTCTTTAAATTATGAGGGAGGATCCCTACATCACACTATACAGAAAAATCAACACAGAATGGATCATTGACCTCATTATAAGAGATAAAGCTATCAAACTCCTCAAAGAAAACCATTTTGTTATTCAATGGTTTCTTGGATTTTACAAGCAAAGCACAAGCAACAAAACAAAACATAAATAAGATATGATCAAAATGAAAAACTTTTGTTCCTCAAAAGATTTTATCATGCAAGTAAATTGACAATATACATAAGGAAGAAAATATTTGAAAACCACATATCTGAAAAACGATTAATATCCAGAATATATAAAGAAACTCTTCAAGTTAAGAACAAAATAATACCAAACCAATTAAAAATAAGCCAAGGACGTAAATGGACATTTCTCCAAAAAATGAATTCTAATGGCCAAAACTTACATGAAAAATGCTCAACATCATTAGCCATTGGAAAAATGCGAATCAAAACAACAAGTATTATTTCACACCCATTAGAATGGCTGCTATACAAAATAACAGAAAATAGCAAGAGTTGGAGAGGGTGCAGAGAAATAGGAATACTCATTCATTTCTTGTGTCAGTATATAATGGTGCAGTTGCATGGAAGAGTGTTGGCAATTCCTCAGAAAGCTAAGTATAAAATTGCCATAGGAACAGGCAATCCCACTACTACTTACATACCCAAAAGAACTGAAAGTAGGGATTCAAACAGATATTTGCACACTGATATTCACAATGGCATTATTCACAATTTCCAAAAGAAGGAAGCAAAGCCAGTATCCATCAACCAATGAGTGACTAAGAAAATGTGGTATAACATATAATGGAATATTATTCAGCCATATAAAAAGAATGAATACTGATACATGACACAGCATGGATGAAACTGAAGACATCAAATTAAGGGAAATTAACCAGACACAAAAGGGCAAATAGTGTATGATCTCACATTTTTGAAATATTTCAAATAAGTAAACTCATTGAGTCAGAATCTAGAATAAAGGGTAACAAGGCATTAGGTTGGATTAGGGAATGGGAAGTTAAAGCTTAAAATGTTCAGGATTCCTGTTTGGAGTGATAGTAATATTTTGGTAATAAATGGCGATAAGGGTAGCACAATATTGTGAACACAACTATCAGCATTGGAATATATATCTGAATACAATTAAAGGGGGAAATAAATGTTAGATTGTATATAGGGTAAAATAATAATTTAAAATATCCATCAATTAGATTACCCAAAAAGTGAAACCTAAGTTAAACCACAGACTTCAATTAATACTACATTTACAAAAATGTGCTGTCATCAGTTGTTACAAATATTCCACACCCATGCTAGCTGTTCATTATTGAATGTTATATATACAAACCTGTATTTTATGCAGATTGTTATCTAATCCCACAACTTCTCTTATGAAGGAAAAATAACCCCAATGATGTGAAGTAATGGAAATAAACTATTATGTAATGTTTTATTTTAATAATATATATGAAGTGGTGTAATAGCAAAAGAATTAATATTGAGATGTTAAAAATGTATACCACATGCCTGAAACAACAACCAAAATTAGAAAATAAGTAATTATTGCTAGGAACCAAGCAAATAAGCTAAAATGTACTTAATAAAACTAAATGAAGACTGAAACTGTGAACAAAAAAAGAATCAATGACAAATAAATAGCAATATGACATAATTAAACCTAAACATATAAAAATTATAATTATTTTAAATTATCAAACACCACATTCAAAATAATCAGATTCTCTGGTATGATTAAAAAGCAAGAGACAACTCTATGTTGTGTACAAGAAATGCATTTTAAATGTAAAGGCTCAAATAGGTTAAAAATAAAAAAACATAAAGACATAAAGGCTAACATGAATTTTAAAAAGCTAGAGTGGTCATATTAATAAAAGAAATAGATTTCGTAGCAAAGACTTTTTGCATGAATTTAGACATTTCATAGTAATAAAGGAGTCAATTACCTAAAAAGATATAAAATTCATAAATATTTATTTATCCAATAACAGATTTTAAGGTATAAAGCAAACTAATAGAACTGCAAGGTGAAATAGACATATGAACATTTATAGTCACTGATTTCAATAATCCTCCCTCTTTACAAATTCTTGAAGTTAAACTTCATTTTATGTATGGTTACAGTCTCTTGCACTATGTGGAGACTTCTGTTATGTATTTCTTACAGAATATACTCTATTTTGGTAAATATTCAATATCTATATGCAAAGAAGGTATTACCTGCAGGTTTAGTGTATAGATTGCGCCACTAAAATCAGGTAGGTAAATTGATAAAAAAGTGTTGCTGCTCAAATCTGTCTCCTTACATTTTTATTTTGGCCATAGATGTGAAGGTTTATTTCTGAACTTTCAATTTGATTCCATTGTTCTATAAGTCTGTCCTTGTGCCAGTACCATGATGTTTTGATTACTGTACCTTTGTAACACCTTTTTTTTTTTTGAGTGAGAAATTTGTTTTAAAGTTACTTAGATTACATAAATGTTACACAAAAGATATAGGGATTCCCATAAGTCCCACTCCCCACACCTACCACACCTTCCTTCATTAGTGTGGCACATTCATTGCAATTGATAAATGCATCCTGGGGCTTTGCCATTAAGCATGGAACATAGCTTACATTGTAGTCTACACTCTCTCCGACATAGTTCTGCATGCTGTGTGATGATATAAAATGGCCTGTATCTGTCATTGCAATGACACTCAGGATGATTCCCAAGTCCTGAAAAAGCCCCTGTATTACAACTGCTTTTCCCTCTCTCTGTCCCCAGGGCCTCCAGTAGCCACTGGCTCCACATCAATTTTGTAATTTCTTCCATTGCTAGAATCACAATATGTCTATAGTAGAATGCCAATAAGTCTGCTCTAGTCCATAGTTCATTCCCCAATCCTAAGCATTCTAGGACGGTTACATCCACTCCAATTCTAATTGAGAGGGGGCTTATATCCCATGGGGAAGATGAATGGAACTATTGTGCCTGTAGCTGCAGACTCTCTCCATTCCCTGGGATGGCTGTTGTCCATCATCATCTCCCCACCTGTTGTGCTGGATGAGTCCAATGAGCTGTAGAGTAGGTCTTGCAATGCCACTGAGGTTCTGGGCCCAGCTGTCACATGGACAGCCCCAAGACTCAAGTCTCTGGACATACACCTACAAACTCCAGCAAGAATTATAGGGACAGATGACCCATGTGCAGGGATGAAATAATTGAGTCCAACTCTGTCACTCTCAGGAGCAAAAATTCCAAAGTGGGACCCATTGGCAAGGCACCAGTCTCTGGAGCTATCGACTCTGATGTTAGAACTTGGGTGTCTCCAGAGCCATCAAGAGCCACAATATTTGGGGTAGTATCCACTTTGGCAGTCTATGAGATACTACTGACATGTGCGTAAACGTTACCTCTGCAATGACCTCCCAACTCACACTGAAGTCTCTTAGCCATATAAATTCATTTGTCTTTACATATTCCCCAATTTTATTCGAGGTGTATTTCCAGTTGTATTGCTAGTCGGTGCTTGGTAGCAATCCCTCAGTGCCAGGGAGGCTCATCCAAGGGAGACATGTTTGAGTTTGGCTTAGAAAGAGGCCATATTTAAGCAACCAGGAGGTTCTCAGGATGCAACTCTTGAGCACTCTACAACACTAGGCTAAATTTCAATTCCAAGAGCAAAGTTTTATAAGCCTAGAAGTCAATATCAAGGGCCCATTATTGGATCATCCTCCTCCCCCTGTCAATGTCCCTGCACTTGAGAGGCTGCTGCTGCTCCCTTAGAGAATGTGGCAGAGCCCTCCAGAATGGGAATTCAGTTTTGTTTCGGTTGTTGTGTGAGTCCCACCCACTGTGACAATGACCTATGAATATTTGAATATTTTTAAATACCTTATATATATGCTCAGGTGAACTTCATCCCATGCATCCCCATCCTTGACACCCCACACCAACAATCCTTGCCCTCCCAGTTGTAACCCTTCTGTGATCCAAAGATCTCCAAAAATGTAAACATTACAATACCCAAATACAATTAATGGAAAATGAAATAATAATGATAAGAGATAAAATACATAATTTTTTTAAGAAACTAAAAATAATATAAAGTTAAGAATTGGGATATTAAAAATGAAAAATATTTTTTTAAAAATTTTGTTCACATTTTGCCTTTCATCACCGCAATATCTGGTGTCCTGTCTGTACCATGGCAACTTCAGCTACTCATTCCCAAGTGTCTCACTAGTTTTAATTTTTTTGGAAAGAAGTTTTACATCACAGCAAAGTCACACACAGAATACAAGAGACTCTCATATACACAACATCCTCCCCCCTCTTCCACCACATATTTTTTTGTAAAGTGATTTAACAAAATTTATTATATCTTCATATCTTTTTTTTTAAAGATACTTAGATTACATAAATGTTACACAAAATATATAGGGATTTCCATATGACCCACCTCCCAAACATCCAGCAATCTCCCATATAAACATCCTTCCTTAGTGTGGAACATTGATTGCAATTGATAAACACATCCTGGGGCTTGGCCAGTAAGCATGGGCCATAGTTCACACTATAGACTACACTCTCTCCCACATAATTCTGCATGTTATATGATGATATAGAATGGTCTATATCTGTCATTGCAATGTCATCAGGATGATTCCCAAGTCCCAAAAAAGACCCTGTATTACAACTGTTTTACCCTCTCCCTTTCCCCAGAGCATCCAGTGGCCACTGGCTCCAACTCAATGCTGTAATTTCTTCCATTGCTTGAATCACAATATGTCTATAGTAGAATACCAGTAAGTCCACTCCACTCCATAGCTCTTCCCCCAATCCTGAGGAGTCTGGGATGGTGATGTCCACTCCACCTCGAATTGAGAGGGGGCTTATATCCCATGGGGAACATGGGTGGGATTATCCTGCCTGCAGCTTCACTCTCTCCATTCCCTGAGATGGCCATTGTCCATCATCATCTCCCAACCAGTTGTCCTGGGTGAGTCCAATGAGCTGTAGAGTAGTAGTTACTGCTCCATTGAGGTTCTGGGCCCAGCTCACACATGGACAGCCTAAAGACTCAAGTCTCTGGATGTACACCTACAAACTTTAGCACCAATTATAGGCTTGAATAGGAGGGACAAATGATCCATATGCAGGGAAGTTATAGTTGAGTCCAAGAATGTCACTTTCAGGACAAAAAACTCCAAAGTAGGTCCCATTGGCAAGACAGAAAACTCCATAACTATCTGCCCTGACATAGGACCTGGGTGTCTCCAGAGCCCTCAGGAGCCCTTCTATTTGGAGTGATGTCCACTTTGGAAGTCTAGGAGGTCCTACTGAGATGTGCATAAGCATTAGCTCACTAATGCTCATTTGTGACCTCCTGACTCATTTTATAGTCTCTTAGCCATTTAAACTTATTTGTCTTTACCTTTTCCCCCTTTTATTCAAGGTCTTCTTCCAGTAGCTTTTTGATTGGGCACTTGGTAGGAATCCCTCAATACCAGGGAGACTCATTCCTAGGAGTCATGTCCCAAGCTGGGAAGAAGGTAATACATTCATATGCTGAGTTGGGCTTAGAGATAGGTCACATTTGAGCAATAAGGAGGCTTTCAGGAGGCAAACCTTAGGCACCCCATAACAATAGGCTAGGTTTCCATTTCGAGAGTAAAGACTCATAAGCCTAGGCATTGATAACAAGGGCCCATCAGTGGATCATCCTCCTTCACCAGTCACTGCCCCTTCACTTGAGGGACTGTTGCTACTCCCTTAGAGATTGTGGCAGAGTTCTCCAGGATGGGAATTCAGTATTCTGTCATTTATTGATTGATTCTCCACCAACTGTGGCAATGCCTCGTGAACATTTGAACATTTTTATATACCTTATATTTATGCTCAGGACAACTTCTTCCCATGCATCCCCAACTCTGACACCTCACACCAACAATCATTCCCCACCCCAGTTGTAACCCTTCTGTGATCCAAAGTTTCTTCAATGATCAAGTCATTACAATAGCTGAATACAATTAATAGGAAAATGAAATAATAGTTATAATTTTAACTGTAAGAGATAAAATACATAAAATAATTTTAAAAAACTAAAAACAAAATAAAATTAAAAGACTGGGATATTTTAAAAAAATGAAAAATATTTTTAAAAATGTTTTTAACCTTTTTCCTTTCATCACTGCAATATCTGGTGTCCAGTCTGTACCATAGCACTTTTCCCCTTTCATCCCCCAGTATCACACTATTTTTCATTTTGTTTTCAAAGAAGTTTTAGGTCACAGCAAAGTCTCACACAAAATACAGAAGACTCTCATATATCTAACATCCTCCCGCTTTCCTCCGCACCATATAATACCTTTTTATATGTGGATGTTAGCATTGTTATAACTGATATACAAATAGTGAAACAAAGCTATAAAACATTGTCAATGGTTTACAATATGAATTACATTTTAGAACGAACACTTTTATAAATTTTGATGATATTTACCATGTCCTGTGTCCATCACTCTATGATAATGAAGATTTCCACAAACTACTAAATATAACTGTTTGAACTATTCTATTCCACCCACCCCATCCTTCCAGGGCCCATGATGACCTCCTGGCTTGACTTGTTTTATGACAAGTTTCATATTTACATTCAACAAGAGGTCTTGACACACTGGTTTGTCCTCCCCTATTAGGAAACACCCTTGCCTTTGAGAGACTCCTGCCTGTCTATTTCCGAACTAATCGGTCCTCCCAAAGATGGGAGTCCAACTCCTTCCCACTCATTATGTGGGTCTCCACCCACTGATACCACACATTATGACAGAATGAACATTCTCTAGGTGCACCTGGTACCGAATGATCCCTCAACCAACACCCTAAACCAGTGGCCCTTCATCGTCCTTTTGCCATAAGAGGATTCCTAACTCTGTACTTTTCAACCTCATGCCCCCAAATCCCCAGTGTTCACCTGGTCCCTCTCGCAACACTCTCCCAAGTATCCTGGGCCTTCTGACCCACGCTTCCCAATCTCCCACCTGTCAACTCTGCACCACCCAACCCAATAATATCACTATCCTCCTGTCCTATCCCTTCCATCTGCAACTACACTATCACTTTACCATAGATTACATCCATATGGGTGATGGCTCCCAAACTTCTCTCTTTCTCATTTCTTGTAAACCTATATCACAGACAATAGTTCTCTGACAATGCTCAATTTCCTTAATTCATATTAGTGAGTTCATTTACTTTTCATCCTTCTATTCCTGGCTTGCTTCAGTCAGCATAAGGTCTTCAAGAGTCATCTCTGTTATCCCGTGTCTTAGCACTTTATTCTTTCTTACAGCTGAGTAGCATTCCATTGTATGTATGTGTCACATTTTGTTTATCCATTCTTCTGTTGCTGGGCACCTGGGTTAATTCCAGGTTTTGGCAATTGTGAACAATGCTGCTATGAATCTTGGTGTGCATATATCTGTTCGTGTCTTTGCTTTCAGTTCTTCAGCATATATACCCAGCAGTGGAATCACTGGATCATATGGAAGTTCTATAGTTAATTTTTTGAGGAACTGCCAAACTCTTCTCCATACTGGCTGGACCATTCTACAATACCACCAGCAGTGGATGAGTGTTCCATTCCTGCACATCATCTCCAACACTTACAGTCCACTGGGTTTTTTTTTTAATAGCTGCAATTCTAATGGGTGTAACATGGTATCTCATTGGAGTTTTGATTTGCATTTCCCTAATAGCTAGTGATGTCTATCATCTTTTCATGTACTTTTTTAGCCATTTGTATTTCTTCCTTGGAGAAGTGACTTTTCAGATCTCTTGCCCATTTTTTGAATGGGTTGTTTGTCTTCTTATTTTTGAGCTGTAGGATTTCTTTATATATGCATGATATTAGGTTCCTATCAGATATATGGTTGCCAAATATTTTTTCCCATTGGGTAGGCTGACTTTTTATTTACTTGATAACATCCTTTGAAGAGAAGTTTTTAATTTTGAGGAGATCCCATTTATCTATTTTATCATTTGCTGCTCATACTTTGGATGTGAAGTTCATGAAACCATTTCCTATTAAAAGGTCCTCTGGATGTTTTCCTACATTATCTTCCAAGGTCTTTATGGACTTAGCTCTTATATTTAGATCTTCAATTCATCTAGAGTTTATTTTTGTATAAGGTGTGAAATGGTGATCCTCTCATTCTTTTGAATATGGATATCCAATTCCCCAAGCACCATTTTTTGAAGAGGCCATTCTCTCCCAACTGAGTGGGCTTGGTGGCCTTCTCAAATATCAGATGAATGTATATGTGAGGATCTATATTAGAATTCTCAGTTCAGTTCCATTGGTAGTATGTCTATCATTGTGCCAATACCATGCAGTTTTGACCACTGTAGCTTTGTAGTATATTTTAAAGTCAGGTAGTGTGATACCTCCAATTTCATTTTTCTTTTTCAACATATCTTTGGGGATTTGGGGCCCCTTACGCTTCCAAATAAATTTTTTAGTTACTTTTCCAATTCATTAAAAACTACCGTGTTGATTTTATTGGAATTGCAGTAAATCTGTAGGTCAGTTTGGGAAAGATAAACATGTTGATGATGTTTAGTCTTCCTATCAATGAATAGGGAATATTCTACCATTTATTTAAGTCTTCTTTGATCTCCTTTAACAGTGTTGTGTAGTTTTCTGTATATAAGTTCTTTACATCTTTAGTTAAATTTATTCCTAGGTATTTGATACTTTTAATTACTATTGTAAATCGTATTTTTTTTCTGGATTTCCACCTCAGATTTCATGTTATTGCTATACAGAAATGCTACTGATTTTTGAGCACTGATCTTATAGCCTGTGACTTTACTGAACTCCTTTATGAGTTCTAGAAGCTTTGTTGTATATTTCTCAGGGCTTTCTATGTATAGGATCATGTCATCTGCAAATAGTGAAATTTTTGCTTCTTCCTTTCCAATTTGGGTGCCTTTTATGTATTTTTTTCTTGCCTTAGTGCTCAGCAGGTACTTCTAAGACAATGTTAAATAGGAGCCGTGATAGTGGGTATCCTTGTCTTGTTCCCAATCTTATAGGGAAAGCCTTTTTAGGGTTTCACCATTGAAGATAATGTTGGCTCTGGATTTTTCATATATACCCTATATCGTGTTCAGAAAGTTATCTTCTATTCCCATTTTTTACAATGATTTTATCAGAAAAGAGTGCTGTATTTTCTCGAAGGTTTTTCTGCATCTATAGAGATGATCATGTGATTTTTTTTTTCTTTCAATCTATTTATGTGGTGTATTACATTGATTGTTTTTGTTATGTTGAACCATCCTTGTGTACATGGGATGAAACCCATTTGGTCATGGAGTATGATTTGTTTGATATGTTGTTGAGTGCAATTAGCAAGTATTTTCTTGAGGATTTTAGCAATTAGGTTCATTAGAGAGATTGGTGTGTAATTTCCCTTTCTTGTGACATCTTTGTTTGTCTTTGCTTTTAGTGTAATGTTAGCATCATAGTATGAGTTAGGCAATGTTCTTTCTACTTCTATTTTTCAGAAGAGCTTGATAAGGATTGGTATTAGTTCTTTCTGGAACATTTGGTAGAATACACCTGTGAAGCCATCTGATCTTGGGCTTTTCATAGTTGGGAGGTTTTTGATGACTGAGTCTATCTCTTTACTTGTAATTGGACTGTTGAGTTCATCAATTTCTTCTTTCATCAATGGAGTCTGCTTGTGAGTTTCCAGGAATTTGTCCATTTCCTCTAAATTATCTTTCTTGTTGGCATATAATTTTTCAAATTATCCTCTTATGATATTCTTTATTTCTTTGAGGTCAGTGGTGATATCCCCTTCTCCATTTCTTATTTTGTGTATTTGAATCTGCTCTCTCTTTTTCTTTGTTTGTCTGCCTAAAGTTTGGTCAATTTTATTGATCTTCAGAAAGAATTAGCTTTTGGTTTGGTTTATTTTTTCTAGTGCTTTCTTATATCTATTTCATTTAGCTCTATTCTAATCTTTATTATTTCCTTCTTTCTACTTATTTTGGGGTTTGTTTTTGTTTTTCCAAATCTTCCAGATGTGCAGTTAGGACTCCAATTGTAGCTCTTTCTTCTTTTTTGATATATGAATTTATGGCTATAAATTTCCCTCTCAGTACAGCTTTGACAGCATTACATAGATTTTGATATGTTGTATTGTCATTTTCATTCATTTCAAGCTAGTTACTGATTTCTTTTGATATTTCCTTCTTGACCTCATGTTTGTCTATGTGTGTGTGGTTTAACTTCCATATCTTTGTTCCTAGTCTGGTTCTCTGGTCCTTAGTGATTTCCAATTTCATTCCACTGTGGTCAGAGAAATTACTTTAAATAATCTCAATATTTCTGAATTCATTGAGAGTTGTTCTGTGTCCTAGCATGTAGTCTCTCTTGGAGTATGATCCATGTGCACTCAAGAAGAATGTATATCCCACTGTATTTAGGTGTAGCATTCTGTATATATCTATTAGGTTCAGATCCTATAATGTATTATTCAGAGTCTTTGTTTCTTTATTGATTACCTTTCAAGATAATCAATTGTAGAGGCATTTATGTCTCCACTTAGTCTTTCCAGTGTTTGCCTCATGTATTTTGAAGCACCCTGACTAGTGCATAACTGTTTGTAATGGTTCATTCTCTTTTTTTGAACATTTAATAATTGAAAATATAAACAATTAAAAACTAAAAAGTAAATATAGATGAATATATATATATTTCTTAATTAAATGCAATGGATTCATATTAAAATTTTTTTGAATCAAACAATATGTTACATAATAAATTTGGTTCATAGTAACACATTCATACAGTATTTGTCCATTTGTGTCTGGCTTGCTTCACTCAACATAATGTCCTCCAGGTTCATCCATGTTGTCAAATGCTTTATGACTTCATTTCTTACAGCTGCATAATATTCCATTGTGTGAATAGACCACAGTTTGTTTATCCATTCATCTGTTGATGGACACCTGGGTTGTTTCCAGCTTTTGGCAATGTGAATAATGTTGCTATGAACATCGGTGTACAGATGACTGTTCATGTCACTGTTCTCATTTCTTCTGGGTATATACCCAGTAATGGTATTGCAGGGTCACATGGCAAGTCTATATCCAACTCTTTTAGGAACTGCCAAATACTTCTCCATAGTTGCTGTAGCACTCTGCATTCCCCCCAACAGTGAAGAAGTGTTCCTATCTCTCCACATTCTCTCCAACACTTGTAGTTCTCTGTTTATTTAATAGTGGCCATCCTGATAGTTATGAAATGTTATCTCATTGTAGTTTTGATTTGCATTTCCCTAATCGTGAATGATTTTGAGCATTTCTTCATGTGTTTTTTTGCCATTGGTATTTCTTCTCTGGAGAAATGTCTATTCAAGTCTTTTGCTTGTTTTTTAATTGCGTCATTTGTCTTTTTATTGTTGAATTGTAACATCTCTTTATATATCCTGGATATTAAACCCTTATCAGATATGTGATTTCCAAATATTTTTCCCCTTTGAGTTTGCTGCCATTTCAACCTTCTGACAAAGTCCTGTGAGGTGCAAAAGTGCTTAATTTTGAGGACGCCCCATTTATCTATTTTTTTCTTTTGTTGCACGTGCTTTGGGTGTAAGGTCTGAGAAACCACCACCTACT
>JAQZBX010035695.1:0-24480 GCA_029593785.1 Cabassous unicinctus
CAAAACAGGGGAGGAAGAGACGGTTGGCCACAGAATTCCACTACTGATTAGTCAATTCGCCTGGCTAAAGTAAAACCCTAAGAACAACTAAAGTTTGAGCCTGTCCAAGTCAGAAGGAAACTGGTAGCTGCCATTTTGACTCCACCCCTAGCATGAGGGGAAGCCAGGCTGACTGAAAATCAGTGATGATAGATACCAGTTTCTTTCACCCAGATTGGTCTGCAGCCCTAGCCTAGGCTTCAGCCCCACCTCTAGCAGGGAGTAAACTGATGGGCCCTGTACCAACCTATCCAGGTAACTGCAGATATATTTAGCTGGCACAGACTGAATAATTGGAAATCTACCAGGGCATCTCTGGTCATCTTGGACCTGCATTGCATAGATTGCTGCCCGCACCTGCAGCTCCATCCCTGCCCCAGGCAGGGGAGAAAGGGGCATGAAGCTTCATCAGTCTCTCTGGGCAACTACAGTCTAGGCCTGCATGAGTTAGATTATTCCACACAGCTGTGACTCTGTCCCTACCTCTGGCAAAGGAGAAAGTTCAGAGTAGCTTCATTGGTCCTTGGGGCAATGAGGGCAGCTTGAGACTCCACAGCTTATAGCTCCTACTACACAACCAGCAAGGGAGAAAGGGCAGGAAGCCCTAAAGGCAAAAACTGCACCCAGAATAAATACTCTAGTAAGCCAGATACCAAGAGACACCAACAAAAAATTACAATCCACACCAAGAAAAAGGAAAATATGGCCCAATTAAAGGAACAAGATAAGCCTCCAGATGACATAAAGAAGTTGAGACAACTAATCATAGATGTTCAAACAAATCTCCTTAATAAATTCAATGGGATGGCTAAAGAAATTAAGAATATTAAGAAGACATTGGATGAGCACAAAGAAGAATTTGAAAGCATACAGAGAAAAAGAGCAGATCTTATGGGAATGAAAGGTGCAATAAATGAAATTAAAAATGCAATGGAATCATATAAAAGTAGATTTAAGGAGGCAGAAGAAAGGATTGGTGAGCTATAAGAAATGGCCTCTGAAAGTGAACATACAAAAGAACAGATGAAGAAAATACTGCGAAAATTTGAACAACATCTCAGGGAACTAAAGGACAGTAAGGAGTGTGCAAACATATGGGTCAAAGGTGTCCCAGAAGGAGTGGAGAAGGGAAAAGGGGCAGAAGGAATATTTGAAGAAATAATGGTAGAAAATTTCCTAACCTTATTGAAGGACATAGATATCCATCTCCAAGAATCATGACTTAATCCCATCCAAAAAAATCTGAATAAACCAACTCTGAGACATATACTAATCAGAATGTCAAATGCCAAAGACAAAGAGAGGATTCTGAGAGTAGCAAGAGAAAAACAATGCATAACATATAAGGGATACTCAATAAGATTAAGTGCCAATCTCTCATCAGAAACCATGGAAGCAAGAAGACAGTGGTATGATATATTTAAGATACTGCAAGAGAAAAACTTCTAGCCAACAATCTCATATCTGGAAAGATTGTCTTTCAAAATGAGGATGAGTTTAGAATATTCACAGATAAATAGAAACTGAGAGACTTTGTAACCAAGAGACCTGCTTTGCAGGAAATACTAAAGGGTATACTACAGCCTGAAATGAAAAGACAGGAGAGAGAGTCCTGAAAGAGAGTCTAGAAATGAAGATTATATCAATAAAAGTAACTAAAAGTGTCAAGAGTGGTGAAAATAAAATATGACAGACAAAACACAAATATTCAGGAATAAACTTAACCAACAATGTAAAGCACTTCTATTCAGAAAACTATAACTCATTGTTAAAAGAAATCAAAAGAAGACCTAAATAATTGGAAGAACATTCCATGCTCAAGGATTGAAAGACTAAATATCATTAAGATGTCAAGTCTATTCAAATTGATATACAGACTCAATGCAATCCCAATAAAAACTCCATCAGCATTTTTTAAATAAATGGAAAACATGATTATAAAATTTATTTGGAAGGGTAAGGGGTCCTGAATAGCCAGAAACATCCTAAAAAGGAAAAGCAAATTTGGAGAACTCTCATTTCTGGACTTATGTCATATTACCTAGCTACAGTGGTAAAAACAGCATGGTACTGGCACAAGATAGACACATAGACCAAGGGAACCAAACTGATGGTTAAAAAATAGAACCTCACATCTATGGTCAAGTCATTTTTGACTAGCCTGTCAAACCCACCCAGCTCAGGCAGAACAGTCCATTCAACAAATGGTGCTGAGCAAATTGGATATCCATAGCAAGAAGGAAACAGGACCCCTATCTCACACCCTATACAAAATTAACTCAAAATGAATCAAAAACCTAAATATAAAAGCAAGAACCATAAAGCCTCTAGAAGAAAGCGTAGGAAAATATCTTCATGACCTGGTGGTAGGTGGTGGATTCTTAAAGTAGATAAGAGGACTGAGATGGACTACTGATATTTAATGTATGGAGAAGTTTTAATTAGCTTTACTGTAAAAGTGTGGAAATGTACAGAGTTGATGGTAGCACATTATAGTAACAGCTGGTCAGACACAGCTCACTTGACTTTGATCTTGGGCAAGATAGTTTCAGTCTCTGAGACTTAGTTTCCCTGTGTGTAAATTTAGAAAAAGAGTGCTCACCTCACAGGCTTGTGTGAGGATGGACTAGATTTTAGCTTTGAGAAAGGCCACATTTGAGCAAAAAGGAGGCTCTCAGGATACAACTCTTAGGCACCCCAAAACACTATTCTAAGTTTCAATTTCAAAAGCAAAGGATCACAAACATCATCATCAATATCAAGGCCCTGCTGACAATTGTCTCTGATTGGCTTTCTGCCTCCAAGCTGAAAGTCATTAGGAGGACAGAGGACAGACCTGGGCTGTGTTGCACAAATAATCCACCCTGCCTCTACCCTGCAGCCTGGGAAAATTAGAGACAATATTTGCACACAGAGAAGCATTGCTAAGCCTTTCTCTGGCCTCCACTTGCTTCTGAAGCCATGATTTGAATCTTATTTCTCTTCCCCTCCCTGCCAACTTGGCCTCCTCACTAGTTTACTTGCTTCTAATATGGCTGCCATCTCGCTGCCTCCTAACCCCTGGTGTCTTGTCCCTAAATTATTGGGATGTGACTTTCTTTGCATCAGCTCCATGCAGAAGGTTCCAGGAAAAGTCCCTGAAGACTGGTAGCATGCAGCACTTTTCTGGGCTGCATTATGAGCTTTTCAGTTGCCCAATGTCACCTGTGCTTCTGACCCAGAGCCTTCCCAGCAAAGCAATGAAGTCTTTGTCAGCAACTGGGCAAAGGGAAAGAGGCACACTGCTCCCAACATGTTTATTTTTTTCAGGAGGAAAGCTTTGTCAGACATGGCCTTGATGGCTATCAAATATCATTCCCCTGCCCTTCAACTCAGCCACAGACATCTGCAAGTGTCCACAGATGTGCATCAAGTGGGAAGCTGCAATAACAACCTCAGTCCTTGGTGATGCAAAGCATGGCCCTTGGACCAGAAGGACTGGCACTGCCTGTTAAAAATACAGGGTCTTGAGCTCTGCCCCAACCTCCCATCTGAATCTGCATCTTAACAAGATCCCCAGGAGATTTGTGTGCCCTTTAAAGTTTAGGAAGTTCTGTCTGAGACCTATTTCAGGGGTAGGAAGAGTTATTGTGTAATTGTGTCCTTGAGTCAACCAGCAAGAGGTAAGCCTGTAAATCCCCAGTTCCAAGCTTTCTCCTCCACACTCTGACCCCAGGGAGGGGAATTCAGGAGCTCTGGGATGACAACCTTCCATCCCTACTCAGGCAATAATCCTTCCACTGAGAAGGACAAGGGTGCTGATGAGAAATCCAAGCTCTTGATGAAACAAGAGTAGTGCTGGGGTATGGAACAAATAAGCAGAAAAGAAAACTCCAGCTTGATTTTATGGAAGTGTTCAAAGCCTTGCCACAGCTCCCACCTCACTTGGAGGAAAAGTCCAAGTCTTACCTGGAGCCTACAAGGTCAGCATCTTCCTGCCCTCACTTCCCCCTACCCTGCCCCTCACTCACTTTGCTCTAGCCACATGGGTCTTCGAGCTGTTCCTCAAATACACGCCTGCCTCCGGGCCTTTGCACCTGCTATTCTCTCAGTCTGGAAAGCCCTTTTCTGATCTCCTTACCTAAAACTGCATGCTCTGGACAGCCCCCAACCACTTTTCTCAAAAAATATTTTGTCATTTGTTTACTGCTTTGCCCTCAGTACCTAATCAAATATCTGGTATATAGTAAGCTTAATAAACACCTGTGGAAGGAAGGTTGAGCAGCTCCTACTTTCTTCCTCTCTTCCCTGACCTCATCCCAGGCCAAGCCTCCATGGATATGTTGAGGGCACAATCAGGTCCCTTAAAACATGTAAGGGTGTGCTGGACACAAATGTGGGATGTGGAGATAATTCACTCCATGCAGAAGCCAAAGGTTGCACTGGGTAGTGGATGTCTGGAGGTGGTGAGGCTTTCTCACCCCAACCCAGAGTCATGCCTGAGCCTCTTGATTTAGAATGCCTTGGTTCTAACTCACAGCTGTGGTGAGCAATGCCCTTGCTAGCTAAGCTGAGCCTTCCTGCTCCCCAACTGGTTCAGAGAGAACCCACCTGTGTCAGCAGGATCCAGAATAATCAGCCAGCCCAGGAGGACATGGGGGAGGGGAGAGGAAAGATGAAAGGAGAGAAGCATCCCTGGTGAGAGCAAAAGCTGGCTTCTGAAATGACTCAGAGAGGTCAGGATAGCAGATGATCTTGCAGGCAGTACAGATACAGAAAGTCCTGCCCCCCCCTCAATTAGATGGATCAATACCTATAGAGAGCCAGATGGCAAGGACCCGGGGATGGGCTGTGTGTGACACTAAAAATGATCAAGTGATTCTTCAGGAAGAGGATGGGCTGTATCTGCTAACAGGAGCTTGCTCTTGGGATCCAGAACATCAAGTAAAATCAGTTCTCAAAGTGGTCATGGCTGTTGTTCCAGCTCCACAGTGACACACTGCAGAGTGTCCAGGCACTTCATCATTCTCTTTGCAGTCCCCCTGCCCCCATGCTCATTTCCAACTTCCTGTGGTTGGTGTAAAAATTAAATCAGGTTTGTTAACTTGCCAAGACTTGCTCCCACTATGGGGGCTGCCCGATGGGCATGTTCTGAAGAGTAAGATATTTCAGTGAGTCAACTGAGCTTTTAAGCATGTTGGAAGAAGCCGAGCAGACCTATATTCATGTTCATTACATGCTTCCCTCAATTACCGGGACAAGAGTGGGTTTCTAGGGGCCCTAGATCTATGGAGCAAAGAATTTAAGAAATAGTTTTTGCTCCACTAAAGAAATGTCACAATTTAACTAGGCAATATGATCACCTATGATGGGGCCATTAACAAACACAACAATCATAATTACAACTACCATTTAGCGAGTGCTTCCTTTGGGTAGACATCATGCTAATACACATACTGTTTCAGTTTAATCATTGCAACAACTCTACCAGGTGGATTCTGTTGTAAGCCCCATTCTTCAGATAAGGAAATTAAGGCTCAGAGAGGTTAAACAAATTGTTCAAGGTCATACATGAGGCACTGGAAGAACTGGGGGCTCAAACCCAAGTCTGTCTGATTCCTTAGTCTATGTTCAAGCTGGTGGTCCCTATGGACCACTCAGCAGTTTAGTCCTGTTAGAAGATGGATAGATTTGCTTTACTTAAAAATTGGGGTGAGAGTACACCTGGAGATTTGAACATATGGACTACACTAAACGGATTAGACCTCACCCCAACCCCTGCAACTAATAGCTACAATTTAATTTAGTAATGTGCTATTCTGTATCCTCACATGCATACCCAAGTACAATGCACATTCCAAGTGGATCATATTGATGGATTTCAACTTGCAAATATACAAAGAAGCTCCAGTTCTCAGTCGACAGCTTCAAACTCTCTAACACACAGTGTCTGCCAAAAAGAGCTCGCCACCAGCTGAACAGCCAGAGATTCTGGCAGTAATGGCAAGATAACAAGGGCAAACTCGGGACTGCCCAGGATGCCTTCAGCACCACGGCCAGCGGCAAGAGGCACGCGGCGGATTTCACCACACAGAGATCTCAAGGCTGGCAGGATGCGGCACGCAAACCCTCACAGAGGATTAACACTCTCCAAAGACACTTCTAAACGCCTACATTTCACAATACAGGGTAGATCCAAAATTAATTAATTAATTAATTAATTAAGGAGCTGCATTAGGTCAGCAGGAAAATCAAGTAGAGATGACAATTTAAAAACCCAACAACAAATGGGTTTGATGGGTCATTTGTTCTTCCATATTATGAAAGGACTTTCAACACTTTGATTCTGAAAAGAGAAGTCTACTTGAGGCAGCTGGATCAAGCCTCCTCTTGGAAAGCTGGAAACAGCTGTAGAAGAAATAGGAGAGCAGAGGAATGGAAAAGTTTTGGGGTCAGACACAGCTCACTTGACTTTGATCTTGGGCAAGATAGTTTCAGTCTCTGAGACTTAGTTTCCCTGTGTGTAAATTTAGAAAAAGAGTGCTCACCTCACAGGCTTGTGTGAGGATGGACTAGAGTTGATACAGACAAGAGGCTTAGAACATATAGTAAGTGCTCAGTTAAATGGGAACACTGTATTATTGTCACTGTGGCCATTGTAATGATTAGAAAACCAAATATGCTTATGAAAGCTTAGGATGGGGTTCATCTCATTGTAATTACCCAATAAATATTTATTTTCTTACTTTCTTATGATTATTGTTACTATGATGATTAACTTTTCCTGTTTCTCTTTTACCCATGTATATCTAAGTTCCTTCCATATGCCCAAGTTGCACTCTCCTCATGGATGGCTACACCTCTTGAGTCTGAATCATTTCTGAGAGCAGAATGCAGTGCTCATGTAAGACCCCCTCTCTGAGCAACAGGTTCAAAATGAATTTTGTAGAAGTCTCCATTGGTTTTGCATCTCTTATCTCCCCTTGACTCTCTTCTCAGCCCTTTGTTCACATGGGTTAGATTCATCTGGCTTTTCATCTGGGCTCTGAACCAGAGAAAGAAACAACCATCTGGACAACCCTCAACAACTTTTAAATAAATTGTTTTAATTATAAAAGGAACACGTGCTTACTGTAATTTTTCATAATTTAAAAAATGTATCACATAACATTCAAAAAGTGAAAAGTCTTGACCCCCCACCCCAATCCCACTTTTCAGGAGTAACAGATGGTGTTATATTTCAGATTTTCCCTGAATACATCTTTTGCACTGGCTGTTCTCCTTTCTTGGGTTACCCATCCCCAGATATAAGCAGGGCTCATTCTTCATCTCCTTCAGGTTTTGCTAAAACATCATCTTCCCTGATGACCATATCCAAAATCTCCACCCTGCCAACACCTCCTTCCCCCTTCCCTGTTTTATTTGTAACTCTTTGCACATTTATCACATGTATAAAACTATTTATTTTCTTTACTTATCTTATTTATGGCAGTCTCCCACACTAGAATGTCTGTTCCATTAGGCAGAGATTTGTCTGGCTTTTTCACAGTTGTGTCACAGCACCTAGAACACTGCCTAATATGTAATGTACTCAATGAATATTACTGAATGAATAGAAACAAACATGCAAAATCATGTTTTCTCTTTACAAATATGGGATCATAATACATAATGCCCTGCAATTTGCCATGCACCTTACCACACTGGACATATTTTTCCATATCAGTATGATGAACCGCACTCTTTTAAAATGCCACTCAGTATTCCAGTGAATAAATGCATCATCACTTATTTAATCATTCCCCTAAACACTTCCAGTTTTTTTTTCCTATTACAAGCAAAGCTGTGGTGAATAAGCTGACCACATATCCTTGTGCACTTGGTGAGAATTTTTCTGCAGGATAAATTCCTGGATGTTGAATTGCTGGGATACACATTTGACATTCCATAGATACTGCCAAATCACCCTCTGGAGATTTACAGGGCTATATTTTACAGTTTTGTAAAAGTGAGCTCTGTGTGTTTGCATGTGCACATGTGTGTGTATGTGTGTTCCTTCTGAAAGTAAATCCATAGTTGAAATGGATAAATTGCTCAAACCAAAAAATGTAAACTTGGAAGAGTTAACAAGACTCAAGAAAAGCACACACACACATTAAAGCAGAATGAAATTTCCTTGATGAAGAGAGAAAGGATAAAAAAGTACTGAAACAAGTTCAAAGCAGGAGGTATTGGTCAATTTTAGACTCTTGGGGTCTGGAAAGAGAGTGAGGAGTGAGGATGCTGTAGGGTTAGACTCCAAGTGAAAACTGAAAACTTCTATTTTTTTTTTTAAGGACAGTAAAGTTCCCTGGTGACTTCTGAGTGGCATGAGATCTTCGTCTCCACCTGATCAATATGCAACCACTTTCTCTGATAGGTTCACTCTGGAGATGGGAAACCCTTCTCTCTTTTGCCACATTCTCACTTCTATTCAGTAGTCAGTGAAATCCTCCAATGAACTCAGCATCTTCTCCACACATTCCATCTAACTCTTGGTTTAAACTCAAATCTGGAAATTTTCTGAAGACCCCCACTACCCTTTCTGGTGGAGTCTTATTATCTATGACTTTCAATTTCTAGGTGGTGAGACCATCTTTCTTTCATTGCTGGAAGTGGGCCCTACCTCCTCATCATTGAGAAATGTCTTCTCAAAGCTAATTCAACCATGCACACCCAGAAACATCACCAGCCACCTCCAAAATATCCTTTTCCGGCACCCTTCTCATTGGCCACCACTTTCCTCCTCCCAGCTCACAAATTCTCTTCAACACAAACATCAATTCTGTCAAGCACTGCTTCCACTGTTCTGCCATTCTTCACCACTTCTCCTGCATTCATTGTCTTCCTTGACAACCTGAAAAAAACCAGCCCTAGATGAACTCAACCTGTTGCCTTCTCTGTAACTGTGTAATGGAACATTCCTGAACAAGATGAACAATTTGGCTGACCACATTAAAGATGCTATAGAGTAGGAGTTGCAGCTCCACCAAGATTCCAGGCACAGCTGGCACATGGGCAGGCCAAAGGCTCCAGTCTCTGGAAGTACACCTACAAACTCCAGCACCACATATAGGTTTGAATAGAAGGGACTGATGGACCATGTGCAGGGAGGACTTATTTGAGTCCAACTCTGTCATCTCAGGAGCACTGATTCCAAAGTATAGCCAACTGATAAGGCATTAATCTCTGGAGCTATCCCCCTTATATAAGACCTGGGTGTCTCCAGAGCCCTCAGGAGTCCCTCTGTGTGGGGTGATATCCACTTTGGTCTATGAGATCCTACTGAGGTGTACATAAGCATTAATTCTGGGATGACCTCCTGACTCTCTTTGAAGTCTCTTAGGCATATGAACTCCTTTGTCTTTACCTTTTCCCCCTTTTATTCAAGGTCTTTTTCCAATCATATTGCCAGTTGGCACTTGGTATTAATCCCCTATTGCCAGGGAGGCTCATCCCCAGGAGTCATGTCCCACACAGGGGGGAAGGTAATGCATTCATATGCTGAGTTTGGCTTAGAGAGAGGCCACATTTGTGCAACAAGGAGGCTCTCAGGTGGCAACCCTTAGGCACCCCATAACAGTAGGCTAATTTTCAATCACAAGAGCAAAGACTCAGCTCAATGGACTCACCCAAGTCACCTGGTGAGAAGATGATGATGGACAATAAACATCCCAGGGAATGGAGAGAGTCTGCAGCTGCAGGCAGGATAATCCCATCCATCTTATCCATGGGATATAAGCCCCCTCTCACTTGGAGGTGGAGTGGACATCACCATCCCAGACTCCTCAGGATTGGGGGAAGAGCTATGGACTAGAGAGGACTTACTGGTATTCTGTTGTAGACATATTGTGATTCAAGCAATGGAAGATATTACAACTGGATGCTTTTGGTGCAGGGAGAGGGAAAAGCAGTTGTAATACAGGGGCTTTTTTGGGACTTGAGAATCATCCTGAGTGACATTACAATGACAGATATAGGCCATTTTACATCAGCATATAACATGCAGAACTGTGTGGGAGAGTGTGGTCTACAATGTGAACTATGGTCCATGGTTAGTGGCAAAGCCCCAGGATGTGTATATCCATTGCAGGTGATGTGCCACACTAATGAAGGATGTTTATGTTGGAGGTTATGGGAAGTGTGGGAGGTGGGGAACCTGGGAATCCCTGTAATTTTTGTGTAACATTTATATAATCTAAGCATCTTTTAAAATATAAAAAAAATTAATTAAAAAAAAATGATGATGGTAAGCCTCAAATGGGCAGTCAGGAATTCCAGCAGCCAGGATGGGAGAAGATACCAATGCACACTGATGGGAATGACTCATTGTGGTGAAATACTCTCCCATCTTTTAAAATCCTAAACTTGACCCCAAATCTTCCTCCAGTTTCCAGCCCCTTCTCCACTCCCCTTCATGAAAAAGGAGTTGATTATACATGCTGCCACCACTTATTCACTTTTCATTTATCTTCTTGCCTCTCCAGGTGACTTCTAACCCTATCACTCAACCAAAACCCCTCCAAAGACGTCCAGGCTACCAAATCCCACAGCTGTTCTTTGTGATCAGATTACTTGGCCATACCCTCTTTCAGGAGAGGCACCTGCTCCTAGCTTTTCTCTATACTTCTAAGTCTCCCCAATTTTACTTCTCTTATACCCAGTCTTTCAGTTGGCCTACCTTGGGGCTCAATCCTAGATAATCTTCCCCTTCCATATCTATACTCTCTTTCCAGGAGATATTATGCATTTTTATGTGTTGTCATTCTCTCATTTTTCCCCCAAAACATCCTCTCATTTCTCCATTCAGTGTCCCAGTATGGGCAGGCTGAGTCCTATGAATTGCATCATCCAGGAGGATTTGGCCAGTGGGATGCACCAGCAGGAGAACTGAGGCAGGGAGGAGGAGATGGAGTATTTATTCATCCCAATTCCTCCCTGGGGCAGAGTGAGGTTCTGGTGGTGGCTATGTCTTTCTGAACCTTCCCCGGAGCATCTCAAACTTGATAGGAGTGTCTATCAACTTCCTGGGCCTGCTGTAACAAATCACCAGAAACTGGGTACCTTAAAACAACAGACATTTATTTTCTTACAGTTCTAGAGGCCAGACTTCCAAATCCAGAGGTCAGCAGGGCTGTGCTCCATCCAAAGACTCTAGGGGAGGATCCTTCCTTGCCTCCTCCAACTTTTGGTGGCTCCAGGCACTCCTTGGCTTGTGGCAGTATCACTCTAGTCTCTGCTTCTGTCTTCAAATACCTCCTACCCTCTGTCTTCTCCCCTTCTCTTATTTTCTAAGGACACTTTCACTGAAGTCCAGGGTGACCTCATCTTGATCCTTAATTTTAGTTACATCTGCAAAGACCCTATTTCTAAATAAGGTCATATTCTGAAGTTCCATGTGGACATGAAGTTTGGGGAGGACACTAAGTCCAAACTCTTCAATTCCCTCCCTAAACCCATCTCCCTCCCAATCTTTACCTTTTAGGTGAATCATAACACCAGTCACCTGATGGACCAGGTTAAGTTGTCCAAACAGACCCTCTTTTTTTCTGCATCTTCCTCACCCTACAGTTGATGTACCACCAGGTCCCACCATTCTACTTCCAGAAATAGATCTCAAATCTTCCCACTTGGTGTTGCCTCCACTGTACCACCCAAGGCTGAGCTACCATCCCTGCCCACCTAGAGGCCTGTAATTTGCTTGTCTATTGCAACATCAGTTGCTTCCTAAGAGGTCTACTTCTGTCCATCTTACTGACCTCAAACTCATTCTCCACATAGAAGTCAGAGGGATATTTCTTTAAATGGAAAACAGTTCTGTCCCTAGCTTGCTTAAAATACTCTGGGGCTTCCTGTTGCAGGTAAAATAAAGTTCACCTCCAGATCTTGCTCTAGAAGGTCTTCTGTGACCCACTTCTGCCAACCTCTTGGGCATCCTCCCACCTTGTATCCCCTTTACTCATTAGGGTCTAGCTACACTGGCTCTCCCACCCCTGGGCCTTTGCTCATGCTGTTCCCTCTGCCTAGGATTCTCTACCCCTCTCTCACTCTGCTCCCAGCTCAGTGCTTCTTCTAAAAAGTGCACCTTTGTTCTTCTGGTTATTCTGCACCCAAAGGACCTGTAGTGAGTTGAACGGTGGCTCCCAAAAGACATATTCATGTCCTAACCCCTGGAACCTGTGAATGTAACATTAATTGGAAAAAGGTCATTAAGATGTAATTAAGGTCAATGATCTTGACACAAGATCATTCTGAATGATCCAGGAAGACTTTAAATCCAATGATAAGTGTCCTTATAAGAGACCAAAGAGGAAAAGACAGACAGAGAAGAGAAGATATCTAGAGGCAGAGATTGGAGTGATGCAGCTAAAAGCCAAGGAATATCAGCAGCCACCAGAAACTGGAAGAAGCAAGGAAAGGAATTGCCCCTACAGACTCTGGAGGGAGTGTGGTCCTGTCAAGACCTTGACTTTGGACTTCTGGCCTCCAGAATTGTGAGAGAAATATTTGTTGCTTTAAGCCACCTCGTTGGCAGTAATTTGTTCTGGCAGCCACAGTAAACTAAGATAGGATCCTATTGGTTTCTTCCCCACACTTACCACAATTTGAAATTATGTCTGTATTTGCTTATTTCCCTATTTAATACTTTCTTTCCCAGGAACCATGTCTGTCTTGCTCACTTTTAAATTCTCAGCACCCATCCAAGGACTGGGCACACAGCAGGATTCCCAGTTAATGTTTGTTGAATGAGCAAATCCATATCTATGTCATTTTTTCTTTCACATCTCAGCGGAAGTCCTTTCTATATCTTCCACCTTCCCTTCCAACTCTCCCAGCTGTTGCATTGGCAACTCAAGCTAAACAGATTTTCTGGAAAGCCTCAATGCCCCGATGAAACTCTCCTTTGCTCCACTTACACTTCCCCCAAATATTTGGGTCTGCTTGCCATTTCCTTTGCTGGCCCTGCCATCCTCAAACATTCTCCTTGGAACTTTATCATTAAAAAATAAACCAACATATTCTGTGCCTCCAGAAGAAGCTTTTACTTTTGCTAAGTCTATTGATTTAATCCTAGAGGCTGCTGGCAGCAGTCCCAGGAGCTTATGCCCAACATATTCTTGGTGGAGCCAGAATATCAAGGAGCCTCTGCCAAGATCTCCTGCTTGAGTCTTCACTGACCCAACAACTTGAGTTGCTTGCAATGACAAAGAAAGATTTACAGTAAGGGACAGGATATTTGTGACTTCTCCAGCATCCTGCTTAGGTGAGCAAAAGGAAATGCCTTCAAGCTTGAGGCAGTTCAGAGGTATTTTTTAACTTGCTACTATGATTCCCAGTGGAGCTAAGCAAGCAAAAATAAAATGAAATAGAGAGAGAGATAACAACAGAGAAACTCTGCAGGTTCTAGAACCTGGGTATTAACTCCATGGTGGGGTAAGCAAGGGTAGAAGAGGCAAAAAGGAGGTGGGGAGAGGCAGATGAAAATGGCAAGAGTTAGAACTGAATTGGAACAGGGATCCCTTCATCCCTCAGCAGATACTAAGTGACCCAGGAAGGAAAGAAAAAGGTCATAGGAAGAAGGAGGTTGAGAGTGACTGAATCAATGACCAATACTTTAGAAACCATTACTCTCCGATAAGGAATGGTCAAACAATTCTTTCCCACATTTCCCCAAGAGTAATAGATGGGGGGAAAAGTAGAGGCCCTAGAGAAAGAAGGCATAAAGGAAGTAATGTTTGTTAACGAGAAATTTACATACACATGATTATACTTACTATAATTTTGTGCTTAGATGTGAGCCTCATTAGCCAGATGACAAAGTACTACAGTCAGCATAGTCTAGGTCCTGCTGAAGTAACAAACAACCCCCAAATCTTGGTGGTTGAAAACATCACAGGTCTATTTTCTTGCTCATGTCTATTGCAAGTGGGTTGGGGGTTTCTGTTCTATGTCATCTCTCCAGCACATAGTCAGAGGGAGGCTCTGTCTCTGCATATCCAGAGATGGTAGAGGCAGGGCTCACACATTGGCTCATAAAGCTTCTGCCACTTCCCCCACACTTCATTGGCTAAAGCAAGTAACATGGTTATATCTAAGTTCAAGGAGGTAAGAAAGTAAAACCCAACTGTGTGTCCAGAAGGAGAACCAGAACTATAAGCTGAGCAAACTAAAGGATTCCCACTCTGAGGACAATTAAATGACTTGCTCAAAGTCAAAGAGCTTTGAGGGTGGTAAAATTGGGATATGGCCTGAGGACCATGTGGCCCAAGTTATTTTAGCTCCACCACCCTGCACATAAAAGGAGTTTAGGAGAAGCGGATGTGGCTCAACCAGTTGGGCACACGCCTACCATATGGGAGGTCCCGGGTTTGGGTCCTGGTACCTCCTAAAAGAAGATAAGCAGACACCATTTCCACCACAATGAGCAGATGCCACAAGCCAGCAGATGTTGCAGCCCATGGGGAGTGGATGTGGCTCAGGCAAATGTGCACATTCCTCTCATGTGGGAGGTTCCAGGTTTGGTTTCTGGTGCCTCCTGGAGAAGGCAAGCAAACAATGAGCAGACAAATGAGTGAACCATCTGTGGGAGGGAGGAATAAATAAAATAAATAAATGAATCTTTTTTTTTAAAAAAAGGAGTTGGGAATAAAATTTAGATAGTGGGGAGAAAGATCCTTGGAGGGGGAGGAAGAACAAGGAAAAATAATACGTCAACTGAGAGAAAGATAGAAGGAGCCAGAAAATTAAAACTGGAGCTTAATTGGAAAGGTCTTAGCTTTAGAAACCAGAACACATTGCAAACAGAAGAAAAGGGGTGGGAACATTTACATTCCTTTCACAGAGGCTGTGGTGGGATTTATGAGGCTGTGTAAGGAAGTGGGGGCACAAAAACCTGTATGCTTCTTGTTTTTGCCCTAAAAACCATCACCCTGGCTCATGTTGAAGGTCCAACAGATGTTAGTTGGTATAAGAGGAGCCCCAAGAAGCTCAGGCCAGGGCTTGCCAGCACTCCTGTCGGCAGCATCAGCTCTCCTTGGCCATTTTCCTGCTCAGTTCTGGGAAATCTGGACCAGAGCTGGATGGTGTTCCAGAACAGATAGTGCTGGCTTGGACCTTCTGAACACTCCTCCCCCATCTACACCTAAGCCAGACAGGAATGCAAAAAGAAACTGGCTCTGCTGTACCCCTGGTCAGCAGGCAGGAATTCTAAATAAATGGTTAGGTTAGTTTAGCATCAGAGTAAGGCTGCAGGAAAACATTTGCCATCACTGCCAATTCATCATCACCATTTCCATTTTGAGCACTTACTGTGAGCTGCCTAAATGCTTCTTGTACATTATTGCATTGAGCCCTCACTGACTATCTGTCCAGAAATCTTACTGGTCAACTTTCAAATTGGGCTGTGCCTGATGTGTTCATGCAAAGACTCCAAGAGGAGAGGAGCTCAGAGATCATGCATTTACATCTTTTTTGTGGCTGTTTTTGCAGTTAAGTAGTCCCAGCAGAGACCATATGACCTGCAAAGCCTTGGCTATTCACTATCTAGCCCTTTGCAGAAAGTTTATTGACCCCTGTACTACAGCAACAATATATAACTTTCTAGTTATAGATAGCATATAATATTGAATTATCTATTAATATACATAATTGATTACATAATATAGAATATATTAATTTATACATATAGCATACATTTATATAGTAATACAATTACATCATATAAAATAATATAATAATTTCCATTATAATTAGCACACAGTGAATGTTTGCCATGCACTGGACACTGTGCTGAGATTTTTTGCCTATGTTAGAGCCTCAAATCCATTCCATGACTCATTGAATTAGGACATTATCATGCTCATTATTATTATTATCGATTGTAAGCCAGGGCTCTGGAGCCAGACATCCTGGGTTTAAATCTCACTTCTGCTGCAAATCCTTCTGACAGTTTTCTCATCTGTTACCTGAGATGATGACAAAAGCACCCACCCCTCAGGGCTGTTGAAAGGATGAGATTAACTGATGCAAGTTAGCTGCTTGGAAGACTGCCTGGGACTGTGACTCTCATTATGTCCTTATTTGACAGATGAGGAAACCAAGGCACAGGGAGGTGAAATAACTTGATTGAAACCTGGGTAGCCTTTCAACCATCACTGCTGGCATCCATCTTTGCTGGAGTCAGCAAAGAGGAGGATAAGAGTAAGGGGGCATCCACATACATGGCCCCAATGGCTTCTCTCTGGGCTGTTGTCCTGGACCTGGGAGTGGCTGGGAAGGCAGGGATAAGGCTGGTCAGCTGCCAGGTGCAAGGAGAGAGCTTCCCCTCTTCTGTCCTCCACTTAGGCAGGAGAGGTCAGGTAAGCTTGAATGGAGGAAGCCAAAAAAGTGACAGTCCTATCATCTCAGAACCTTGGAAGAGCTCAAAGAAGTAGGCAAGGCTGAGAGGAGATAGGCTACCATTCCAGGCAATGGGCTGACCCTGGGGGCTGGAGACAGGTGGGGGGGCATCCACTACTAACACAGCTTGACCAGATGGAAGTGGGGTGGGCAGGAGCCCCTGTTAACATGGCAGGGCTACCATTTCACTTGTGCATCTACTTCTGGCTGCCAAGATAAGCTCAAAAGAGAGGCAGGAGGGAAATGGATGTGGCTCAAGTGATTGAGCTCCTGCCTGCCACACGGAAGGTCCCGAGTTCAGTTCCCAGTGCCTCTTAAAAAAGACAAGCAAGACAGCAAGCTGGTGTGACAGGCTGGCACAGCAAGCTGAGGCAACAAGATGATGCAGCAAGAGACACAAGGAGGAAAACAAATGAGAGACACAATGAAGCAGGGAGCAGAGATGGCTCAAGTGATTAGGTGTCTCCTTCCCACATGGGGGTCCTGGGTCTGGTTCCTGGTGCCTCCTAAAAGGAGGAAGAGTACACAAAAAACAGACACAGCAAGTGCAAACAACAAGGGAAGTGGGAAGAAATAAATAAATAAAAATAAATCTTAAAAAAAATGGCAGGAGCAGGTGAGGGGCATGGAGTCACTTCCTGACCCTGGGATCTGAGCCTACCTCCCTGGGCTCAGCCCAAGGGTTTTTTCCTTGGCTTCACATCCAGCAAGATGGTTTCTCTGGGCAGGAGGATTCTGACTGTGACCTTACCCAGATGCCCCCTCCCCACTCTAGCCTTGGGTTAAGCTCAGATGCCTACTGAGACCCCCAACTACCATGGCCATAGCGAGAGTGACTGTGGCCTTGGAAAGAAAGCTCTTGGAGCAGAGGGCCTGGAATAAAATTGAACAATCCCAGGGACATGGAAAGATTTTCAGGAAAAGAGAAAGAAGCTCTGAGTTAGGAAAGAATGAGAGAGGGAAGAGAAAAGGAGGGGAGAAAGGTATCAGCATTTGGAGAGAACCAATAATTATCAATAACAGTGACAACCATAATAAAAAGAATAGCAGCAGCAAAGTAGACCTTTGGGTTGTTGTTTTTGTTTTGTTTTGTTTTGCTACATGGGACCCTCATTTCTCCTTGAAAAAGAGACAGAAATGTAGCATTTCTGTTTGGGGTGATGGGAAAGTTCTGGTAATGGATGGTGGTGAGGGGAGCACAACATGGTGAATGTGATGAATCACTCTGAAAGGTAAGCTTGTGAGGGGTTGAGATGGGAAAGTTTATGTTGTATGTATGTTTCCACAATTCAGAAAAGAACAAGAGCCACTTGTTATGGCAATTACATGCAATACATGATCCTGGACTGGATCTAATAATGGGGAGATAAAAGGCCCAAAAAGAAGTTATTGGGGGGGGGTATGAAAAAATTAGAATATAGACTCTAAGCTTTATATCAATGTTAATGTTCTTAAATTTGATAACTGCACTTAAGGTGATTATAAAAGTGAATATACTTGATCTCAGGAAATGAACATGGAAGTATTAAGTGTTCAAGGAGTATGATGCATACAACCTACTCTCAAATACTGAGAAAATAGATAGACAGATAGATGAACAGATAGATGGATACAGCAAATGTGGCAAAATGTTAAGAGTTGGTGGATCTGGGTATGGGGGGTAGGGAGTATTTTGGGGTTCTCTGAATGGGTTTTGCACTCTTTTAGGAACTGTACTGTATGTTTCAAATAATTTCAAAATAAAAATTTACAAATGAAAATAAAAGTGTGGTGTTCAGCTAAGCTCCTCCTCCTGGATGCACATATGGGCTTAATTTCCTGGCCTCCCTTGCACTTAGAAGGGGCTGCAGGTGTGGCTGTTTTCTGTTACTGAGAATCCCATATCTGCTTTGCCCAGAGAGGCTGAACTGTGTGGACTGTGGTATTGGGCTCTCTGCCCTCTGGCTTCCAGTTGAATTTGAACAAAGGGGAGCTCTGGAAGGAAACTGGGGTGGGGGAGAGTGAATGCATCTATTCTGCTGGTTCCCTAGGTGGCAGCTCCTATCAAGAAGCCCTCTTGACATGCTTCTCTTTCTGTTTCTCATGGGCATGCTCGCTCTTTCTGTTTTGGTAACTGCCCACACCTTTGTATACTAACTCTCCATTTTGTGACGTGTGTCTTCTTTCTCCTACTTGGACCCTCACTGACATACCATGGGATGAAATTCTGGGCAACAGAATGCTGTTGTACCTCCAGATATGCTCTATCCAAACCTCCCATGTGAGCCTTCATATACTCTTTCTCTACAGGCTGCATGCAAACAGTTTTCACTTCTTAGGGGAGGCTGGAGCCACAAGCCAGAAAAAGCCTGGGTCCTGAAATCACCAGATGGAGGGCCACTTGTTGCCTATCTGACTGACAGTTAAGTGGGTGAGAAGTAAACTCCTTTTGTGCAAAGCCTCTGAGACATGGAGATGTTTGTTACAGCAGCTAACATACCCTAATACACCCTTAAGTAGCTCACTCTTGAGTTCTGTGAGGTTGGCTCCACCCCCAATCTCAGAGGAGGACCATGTGACTCTGGCCTCAGCCAATCAGGGCAACCTTCCCTCAACTTCCATTTCCCCACAGTGATTGGTTCAGGCATGAGCACATGACTCCAGGAGAGCCAATCCAAAGCAAGAAGTCATTTGCAGTGAATTCTGGGAAGATGGCAGGAAAAGGGAGAATCCCTTTGGGGAGTATGCAGCCAGTTCATCTCCCTGGGGTGAATGGAACCTACTGGAAAAAGCAGAACCAAGAAGCAGAGAAACTGAGGCCTAAAGATATTATCTGATCCCTGGATCCAGACACACCTGAATAAGACCATTCCCTGGACTATCAGTTGCATGAGCCATTAACTTCCCCCCTTCTGGTTTAAGCTTGGTTGAATTTTCTTCTGTTTGCAACCAAAGGGCATTAATTGATACTGGTAGTTAACATGTAATGAGCTCCCTCTATGTCAGGCACACTGCCCTCACAACAATTCAGGAGGGAACTAATCTTATTTTAATTCACATTTCACAGCCAGGGGAACTAAGCCCCAGTAAATTTAGCAGGATTACATATGGGTTGCAAGAGACTCTGTTTTGGAAGTGGATTGTGTAGATGGGAGTGGGCAGTACAATGGTTACTTTCAAGTGTCAAATTGGGTAGGCCATAGTACCCACTTATTTAATCCAATACTAATGTAGATGTTGCTGTGAAGTTATTTCGTAGATGTGGCTAAGATCTACAATCAACTGACATTAAGTAAAGGAGATGGCCCTCAAGAAAGTGGGTGGGCCCCAGTCTAGTAGTAAAAAAAGGCCTTAAGAGCAGAAAATGAGGTTTTCTAGAGGAGAAGAAATTCTGCCTCAAGATTATCCATCAATGCCCACCTGTTTTCAGCCTGCCAGGCTGCCCTACAGATTTCAAATTTGCCAGACCACATGATTGCATAAGCTTATTCCTTAAAATAAATCTCTTTATATATATCCTATTGGTTCTGTTTCCCTGGAGATCCTGACTGATACAGGTAGGACGTCAAAGAGCTGGGATTCCAGTTCTGCTGCCATCATCTTTTGTGTGATCTCAAGTGTGCCAGTTAACTCCCCCCAATGGCTGTCATAATACTGCCATAAAAACCCTTGTTCCTCTTCCCCACCCATCTCACCAGGCCAGTGAGGGTGATAAAATGAAGTAATAGATAAAATGTGCTTTGAAGGGAAGGTTACCAACACATCATTTTTTATTATCACTAATATATGGTCATTGGTGAGTTGGTTCCAGAAAACCCAGGGCGCCAGGGGCTGTCCAGTGGGTCTCTTGGCCAGGATTCCAAAGACCATCTGTGGCAAGCATGCTCTCAAGAGCACACACCCTTGGCAGGATCACAAACATTTAACTATATTGTTCATGGTTGTGTACTTGTGTGCCAAAACCATAAAGAAAAGCTAGGAAATGATTCCCATCAAATTCTCAATGGTGGTTCCTCCAAGAGTGAAGGAGTGGTTGTGATTGGGAAGCGGTGCAGGACATGGTGATGTTTTATCTCTTGATATGGAATGGATGTTCACTTCACTGTTCATCTTTAAAATGTACATCTATGTATTTATAGTCTTCTCTGAGCTCTCTCTCTTCCTACCATGCCCCCTCCTCTCCACACGCAGTCAGCTAAAGACTGACTAGAATATATGACACATATGCCAAGAGATGGTTTATGAAAAAGAAAGATAAAAGGGGCAAACACCCAGACAGAAAATTAAAAGATAACAGAGACACAGGAAATAAAAAGGGACAAAGAGTTGGCTAGAAGGCGAGCACAAGAAGGAAATGAGAAATAGGGAGACGGGAAAAAAAGTGGTCAAGTCTAATGGGGGAA
The DNA here is from genome assembly GCA_029593785.1 of Cabassous unicinctus. NCBI lineage: Eukaryota > Metazoa > Chordata > Mammalia > Cingulata > Chlamyphoridae > Cabassous > Cabassous unicinctus. The sequence goes on from JAQZBX010035695.1 coordinate 20,838, forward strand.
GGGAGAAAAGGCAAGAAGCAATGTCTCCCACTTCTTTTGTCTTCCTCTACCTCCACCTCTCTCTCTCTCCCCTTCCATCTCCCTTCCTCTTCTCTTTGTCTTTCTCCCCCCTCCCTCTGTCTCCCTCATCTCTCTCTCCCTTCCTCCTCCAAGTCTGTCTCCCCATAGCTCCATCTCCTTCCCCTATCTCTCTCTCCCCCTCTTATTTCCCTTCCTATATCTCTCCTTCCTCCTGTCTCTCTTCTCCATTCCCCTACCTCCTGGCCTCCAATCTCTCTGTTTAAACACATATTTATCAAGCGGTTACTCTATGTAGACCTGGTGCTAAAGAAAGATGGAGTGGCACATCCCCACAAGATCTGTCCCCCCCTCCAGCCAGGCTCAGAAATGGGTCACAAGCCACCTCCACCTCTCTCCCCATCATTAATTTCACTATCAAACAGTCCCCCAGCATCATAAATAAGTCTTATTTATTAAATAATTAACTAGGAGAAACCCAGCTGAGATGAAACCTCTCATTTGTGGCAGCCCCAGGAGAAAAGAACATGCTCTTCTGCTGCTGGGATCAACACACCATGACTGTGCTGGCCAATGGGCAAGACCCAGGGCACTGGTGAGGCCAAGATGGGGGGGGCAGACACCCCCAGATGGCCCATGAGCCCTGGAAACGAAGGGAGCTGAACTTGGGGTTATCTGCTGGTGGAGAGGACTTCAAAAACTCCTAAAACACAATAGGCAAATCCTTATAGAGGCAGAAAACAGTTTAGTGGTTGCCAAGGGCTGGGAAAAGGGAGAAGGGGGAGCTACTGCTAATAGGTATGGGGTCTCCCATGGGGAATGATGCAAATGTTTTGGAACCAGATCAAGGTGGTGGCCACACAAAACTTGGAGCATATGAAACACCACTGAATTTTAACACTTGAAAAGGGTTCATTGATCATTTACATTACGTGAATTTTGCCTGTTTTTTAAAATGAAAAATAAATTTTTTAAAGAGACTTTTGTTTCTACCACACCAAATCTTAGCTCTCAAGCTGGCGATTAACTTTTTAAATTTTTTTTTAACTTAAGATTTATTTATGGTCAGACCCCTTGAATCAGCACTGCATTTCCTCCTCGTGGCCCTGGGAGGGAGGTGCCAGCAGCAACCTGATTTTATAGAGAGGGGACTTGGGTTGAGAGAGGGTGAGTGGCTTGCCCATGGCCACACAGCTCCAGTTCCTGGCTACTTATCTTCCAGGTGTTCTCACCTACCTGGTAGACCTCTGCCAACCCTAGCTGAGTATACGCATCACCTTGCTTTATTTTTGCACAACCTAACAAAAAAATAATTAATTTAAAAATACTGAAATATTTAGAACACCCCCCAAAAGAGTAGGTAGTGTTATTATAACAATCCCCCAAAAGGCGGACAGGTTCTGGGCTTATAACCATTCTCGAAACTGCCTGTCAGTTTTCATGGCATTTCCTCTTCATGGGGGCTTGAGTGAAATCCTAGATATTAATGAAAGCAGGCACCCCAGGAAAAGAAACTTCTGTAACTCCCTTGTGAATGTGGAAAGTGGTCCAGTTGCTTTCCATCTAGTGTTTCTTTGGGGGGCAGTTAGAAGATTCTATTTGAGAGCCATGGCCAGCCCTAAGGCTTGAGAGCTTGCTGGAAAACACATGGCTGCAATTATGCCCTTTATTGTGTTCTGAAATAAAGGGAGTTTCCGTATCAACAGAGTTGCATGCTAGCTAGTGCCCAGCCTATAATAATCAAGGCTGCAAATTCTTACTCCACACACAAGGCATACTGGATTGAACAGTCTCCCCAATGTGCTGTCTGCCTGGAATGTCAGACTGTGACCTTATTTGGAAATAGGGTCATTGCAGATGATCAAGTTCAGATAAGGTCATACGGTGGACCCTGATCTCCTATGACTGGTGTCCTTATAAGAGGAGGGAAAATTGGACACAGAAGGAGGAAGAGGCCCATGTGAGGATGGAGGCAGATTGGAGAGATGTATCCACAAGCCAAGGAACACTGGAATAGGAAAGAAGGAGCCTCCATAGAGCTTGCAGAGGGAGCAAGTCCCCACTGACACCTTGATTTCAGACTTCTGGCTCCAAAACTTGGAGACACTAAATTCCTGTTGTTTGAAGCCACCCAGTTGGTGGTCCTTCATAACAGCAGCCTGAGGAAACAAGTGCACACTGTGTGCCAGACACAGCTCTACATGCTGTTTGAGCCTCACAACAACCCTAGAAGGTGGGTGCAATTATTAACCCCATTTTATGGATGGGGAAACTGAGGCCCAGAGAAGTGAAGTGACTTGCCTGGGATATCATGGCTGGGAAGTAGCAGAGCTGGAATTTGAACCCAGGCCCCCTGGCTCTAGAGTCCTCCCTCTTAACCACCACTATGCTGGATGCCTCAAGCCCAACACAGAACCACGAGACCCTCAGTTTCTACAAACCAGCCCTTCACCTGACCCAATCCACCCAAGGACATCTGTGAAAACAGTCCCTAGAGAAAATAGAGCAAAAGGCATGGTGTGGGGGCATGAAGGAAACGCAAAGGGCCCATATGTATCTAGAAAATGCCCACATCTTCTATAACTGAAGAAATGCTTGTTGTACCACAAGATTCTGCCTTTCACTTATCTGACTGGCAAAGAAGTAAAATCAAGGACAACCCCAGTGCTGGCCATGAGGTCAGAGAAAGGGGTTTTAGGAGCATGAAAGAAATCATACTTTCTGTCCCTTACAACCTGGACCAGAAGCTTGATATATGCATACAGCCTTTGTCCCAGCAATGCCATTTCCAGGAATCTAGCCTAAGGAAATAGTCACAAATGTGTGCAAAGCCTTTGCTACGGGAAGGTTTGACACAGCATAGGTAGCACTGGTGGAAAATACTTACCGGTATTCCACTATATACTTATTGTGGTTCTAGCAATGGAAGAAATCACAACATTGATGAGGAGCCAGTGGTCACTGGAGGCTTGGGGGCAGGGAGAGGGAAAACAGATGTAATATGGGGCCCTTTTTGGGACTTGGGAATCGTCCTGAAAGACATTGCAATGACAGATATAAGCCATTCTATATCTTCCCATAACCTGCAGAATTATATGGGAGACAGTGTAAGCTACAATGTGAACTATGATCCATGTTCCGTGGCAATGCCCCAGGATGCATTTATCAATTGCAATGAATGTGCCACACTAATGAAGGATATTCATGTGGGAGGGTGTAGGAGGTGTGGAGAGTGGGGCATATGGGATTCCCTATATTTTGTGTGTAACATTTATGTAATTTAAGTATCTTTTTAAAAAAATAAAAAGAAATTAATTTCAAAAAAAGCAAAGGAATTACCAAATTCATTTGGAAGGGAAAGTGTACCCAAACTGCCAAAAAGCATTCTAAAAAAAGAGAGTGACATGGGAGGAATTTCACCGTCTACCCTTGAAACATATTACAAAGCTACAGTGGTCAAAACAGCATGGTACTGGCATGAAGATAGAGACATGGATCAGTGGAATAAATTGCAAACCCAGAAATAAACCCTCACCTCTATGGCCAGCTGGTTTTTGACAAACCTACCAAGTCCATGTTAATGGGAAAAAACAGTCTCTTCAACAAATGGTGATGGGAGAACTGG
>JAQZBX010035696.1:0-24481 GCA_029593785.1 Cabassous unicinctus
TCGTGTTAGCTTTTTGTTCTAGTTTTGATCCCGATCACAAGCCATCTTGACTTCTTGGAAACAATATAATGAATTGCACTACTATACTGGCTCTGGAGTTAGACTGCCTGGGTTCAAATCTCAGGTCCATTGTTTACTAGCTACATGACCTCCACAAATGGTTCTGCCTTCTGCAAGCCTCAGATTTCTAATTGGTAAAATGGGGATAATTATAGAAGCTGCTAGGAAGATCAAATGAGTACCCAACAGCATCCAATAAAAAGTAGGGTTTGGGGAGCAGGTGTAGCTCAGGGGGTTTAGCACCTACTTCCCATGTACAAGATCCTGGGTTCAATCCCAGGTACCTCCAAAAAATAGTTACTGTCAAGAGCCAGGGGACATTTTATCTAGGTGTCCTGGGGTTGCTTTATTAAGGGAGTAGATGGTAGGTGTATCAAGGATCTCAGAAAGTAAGTTCTGTGAGGGCCGGGTTTGTTCTTTGCTCACTTGTTGCTCTGTTCCCAGTGCTTGGGACATAGGAAGTAGGAAATAAATTTTTGTGGAATTAATGAGGCAGACAGACCTATGTTTAAATCTCAGTTATGCTACTTTTGGGCTTGGGCAAGTTATTTATCTTCTTTGATTCTCAGTTTTACACATTTATGAAATGAGGAGAACAATTTTTCATGGACAGTTATCAAAATAGCCAACCTGTACTGTATGTTTACTATATTCCAGGAACTGGGCTAAATACTTTACCTGAGTTTCCTCATTTCATCTTCACAGTGGTCCTACGAGGTAGGTGCAATTCCTGCTCTGTTTTGTAGATGGTATAACTGATGTTCAAAGAGATCAAGGAATGGGCCAGGGTCACAGCTTCTGAGTGATGGAGTTGGAGTTACAAGCCAGTTAGACTGATTCAAAGACCCATATTCCTCACCACAATACTCTGTTGTCTCCTACAGACTCAGGGATATAAGAGGAACTCAAATGGCAGCCTCTGCTGCTGCTTCAATGACTAAGGATTTTTCTCCTCTCACACTTGGTGCAAGGGGAAGATTCAGTCAGCCTTCATCTGGATGCTTATATCAATATGCCTACACTTGAAAAATCTTGCCCAGTCAGAACTATTCAGTATGTGTGTCTGCCACCCTGGGCAGAATACTGATTTGTAAATCAAAGCAAACACGTGTCTTCTGAAGGCATCTCACTCAGGCAACTGTTAATAATTCCCAAGTGCAGCTGGCCAGGAAGGCAAGAGGAAGGGGCGGATTTCCACATCTGGTAAGCTCTGAGTGATCTAATGAGATGGGGATGAAATAAAATAAAAGCAGATGCCTGAGCCAGGCCCCTGTCCTCCCAAAATGTTATGGGAAATGACAAAGCTGGGTGAAGTGCAAGGGGGATGGGACCTTAGAGACCATCTAGTCTCAGTGAGGAAAGAGAACCAGAGAGACTGGGAGAGTCAGGGCTAAAGAAGTGATGGTGGCAACCCTGACAAAGGGTCTGCTTGAAGTCTCCCTGGAGTGGACACCTAGGGTTGTGCCTGTTTTCTGGTGAGAACATCTTGATTTGGGAACCACTCACACAGTCCAAGCACACTGAATGAAGCTGATGCTCTCCCCACCACACCACACTGCCATTGCTCAAGGCCCCACAGCATTTCCCAAGAATGGATTGGGAAATCCAGAGATGGAAGATGGATGCTTAGTTTCTCTAGTCTTCCAGGACAATCACATAATACTTCTTTCTTAGGATCATGGTGGGGTTTATTCAGCTAAGGTACCAAGTTTTGGAGCAAGGAGAGCATTTCAGAGAATTACATAGGAGGGTACAGATGGTAGGCATGTTTTCCTGTTATTCAATGTTGCTACCTGCAAGTTGGCCCCAGCAATGCCTATGTTAGAAAAAGGCTATTAAGCACCAACAACGAATAGAAAACTCTTTACAAAATAATCTTTAAAGGCTACATTTATTGTAGCATGGTTAATTATAAGAGCAAGAGATTGGAATCTATCTAATTTTCTATCTATAGGGGATGGGTCATATAAATTTTGGTATATTCACATAACAGAATATTATATGACCAATAAAAAGAATGAGAAAGAATCACCAGTGGAAAAAACCAAGATGCACAGCATATACATTTTGGTTACAAAAATAAAGGAACATTTACCCATATATTTGTATAGCTATAGTCACTCATTGGAGGAATTCACATATACAAACTGGTTGCTTTGGGGAAAGAGAGCTAAGAGATTGAAGATAGGATCTGTGGAAAGCTTAATTTTCAGTAAATTTCCATAATGCATTAAAGTGTTTTTACAATGTATGTGAATTATCTATTTAAAATAAACACATAAACAATTTTAAAAACTAAACAGCTTTTTATAAAGTATAAAACTTCACTAGGAAATTGTATCTGAACTTTCCTCCATCCCTTAACCCATATCAGGAGGCAGAACTTAAAAACATTATTTTTTCTTCCACAGTGAAGCCCCACAGCTTCCAGGCAAAGAGAAAAGTGTTCCAATCCAACAATGCCCTTCCTTAAGCAACATGATGACACAAAGAGTTGTCCGAATCCCTACCCATTCACTATTCCTCCTAACATTCAGAATGGGGTGAGAAGGAGTCTGATGACCAATTTTCTCCCCTTTGCTTTAAGTGACTGGGCAGCAGAAGTTTCCAGCTGTATCTCCAATCATCCCACTTGCCCGCCCACTAGAGAGTCATGGCTGGTAAGCTATTAGCTCAGTAGTCTCCAAAGTGGAGACTCTAGGGGTAGGCAAAATAATCTATTGTGATGTGGGTAAAAGAACTTCTATTAACTTTTATCCAAAAAAGTAAGCTTTACTTGTATTTAATACACATTGCCATGCACTTTTTAAATAGATATGCACATAGTAAAGGTGTGTCTACGTTTGCTAAAGGGCTACCAATGAAAAGAACCAGAAATATGTTGGCTTTTATAGTGGGAATTTATAGTTCTGAGGCTGTGAAATGTCTAAATCAAGGCACCATCAGAGATGCTTTCTCACCAAAGTCAGCTACTGGTAATCCTGGTGTCTTATGGCAAAGATGGCAGCTTATCTCTGCCAAAGTCCCTGCCTTCCCCTCCAGAATCTACTGTCTCCTGGAGCTCAGCTGTGGGCAACCAGGCATAGGGCTTTTCTCTTTCTGGGCCTTCTCTCTCAGGCTCTGCTGCTCTGCTTTCTCCCTGAGCACAGCTGTGAGCAATCAGGCATATGGCTCATCTCTTCAGCCTTGAGCTGCTCTGTGGGCCCAACCTCTTGGGGGCTTCATGCTTAAGCTTTGGCTTGAGTCCTTTCTCACATGGCAGGGTAAAAAATGGCGGCTTCCTTTCATTGTGTGTCTTTCTCTGTGTCTCCATTTATATAAAGTTCCAGTGAGAGAGCAAAGACTCAACCTGAGTCATGCTTCACTGATGTAGTCCAATCTAAAGCAATCTAATCAAGTGATCTAAAGTGAATCTAATGCAACCAAAGGGTACCACTCAAACAGGAATAGACTAGTTTAAGAACATAATCTTTTTGGATTCAGAAAAGAACTTCAAACTGTCACAGGATGTATGATGAAAAATTTTTGCTAATAGTGAATGTTGTTAAAAACATTTTGGAGACCATGCTATAGAACAACTCTAAAGATTGCAAATGGCATGGTAACAATAACATTGGCTTTAAAGTTAAATGATTATTTTACTTGGATCTAAATTCCGGTTCTGTCCCTTATTAGTTCTGTCACTTTGACTACGTGACTTTGTCTCTCTAGGCCTGAGTCTTTATCTATAAAAATGGATAATAATAGAATATATCTAAGGAGGTTGTGGAGATAAATAGGATAACACATGTGTGATAAGCAGCTTATACAATGGATTCTAATGATTCCCACCTTGAGTGGACATAGAGACTTCTAATAAGTAGAAAGTAATGGGATGTCACTTCTATAATTAGTTTATAAGGGGCTGTGACTTCCTTCTTGCTGACATTCTCTCTCTGGCTGTTTTTCTTACCTGTTTTAATGAAAAGGATCATGTGGCAAGGAACTGAGGGCAATCTCTGGACAATGACCTGTGAAGAACTGAGGCTCTCGGTGCTATCGCCCTTGAGGAAGTCAATGCTGTGAATAACCATGTTAGTGAGTTTGGAAATGCATATTTCCCCAGTCATGCTTTCAGATGAGACTGCAGCCTCAGCCAATATCTTGATCATAGCCTTGTGTGAGACTCTGAGAGAAGAGTTAGATAAGCTGATCCCAGATCCCTAAGAAACTGTGAGATAATAGATCCTTTTGTTTTAAGCCACTAAGTTTTGGGGTAATTTGATATGCAGCATTAGATTACTAATGTACCTTTCAAGTAGCTTAATGCACAGCATGTAAATTTTAATAAATATTGGTATGAAACATTATATTGCAGACGTATAGCCACTTCCTTATCTCATGTCCATGGTAGACATCACTGATTAATCACAAAATATTTTCTCTTAGTGAACCCAGTTGTAGCCTCAGTATTCTTCTTAACACATAGCTTCAGGAAGCAGTCAACTGCTTAGGGGAAACTTGCAAACACCAATCTAGTCAACACTTATTACTGTACAGATGGGAAGGTTGAGATGCATAGCTGGAGAGAAGTGTCATAAACAAGGTCACATAATTAATGTAAGTCTACCCATACTCAGATTTCCAGGTTCCAGCTCAGTGTTTTAATTTCCTTCTAAATAATCTTTCTTTCTCTATAGCCTTAAAAATAGTAGATGCTCAACACATGATGACTCCACCAAACCCAATTTCTCCTTGGGACAAGAATTAAAGGGTTGCTCCTACTCTCTATTTTCTCTACTTGGAGAGATGCTTGAATGCCCTCTCAGACCACCTGACTAAATGGGGGAAAGACACTCAGTGCTACTGATCTATTTTAGGACCTTTGAAGGGCTTACAGCCCCCAAACACCTCTTCACTTTTCTCATGTGTGATATTCCTTTAATTGGATACCAAGTCTTTCTTTTATAGTGAGAGATATGACTAAAAATAATTAGAACAAATCTGCAAATGTATACAAAAGTATTAATGGCTGACATCATCTGTTGTCCCAAGAATAGATTTTGCTCTAGGGAAGGCTGAGATGCAGCCCGAAAGTACTGGAAACCTTAAAAAAACAGAGGGGATAAAGCCCAGGAAAGGTTGGGAGTGTTAAAGATTGCCTTGTCCAACCCTTAATTTTTACCATGAATTTGCATTATCTTACAGCTGCCATTTTGAACAAATGAAGGAAAGGAGGGGAAAGTGCTATGAAAAAAGGGAAATATTCTAAGGGGTAAACAGTCGTTTTTAATCAGAGAGAATTTCCTTCAAATCATTATAAAAAGTTTTCTTTGCCCAACACAATAATTGCGTGAGCTATCGGAATAAGGCACTTTTAGTTATTTATGCTCTACTTCACTATGAATGTCATTCTGTTGATTAAAGCAGGGAGCTATTTTTGGGGAAAAATGATCCCAAATAATTATTATTTATACCTGTAATATGCATACCAAGTACCCGAGGCTCTTGAGAAAAATGGATATTCTGATTCAGTAGGTCTGGGGTGGGGCCTGAGAGTCTGCATTTCTAAGGAGTTTCCAGCTGATGCTGATACTGCTCATCTGCAGACCTCAAATTGAGTAGACAAACAGCTTTCCCTCTACCTGGGGTATATTTGAAAGATTTCTGGGGTCATTGCTGCTCAAAGCCTGAGCCCATGTTGTTGTCATTTCGTGAGGGGTGGAGAAGACTGTTCAGCTGGCTCTTTTTGCTGGGTGCAGAACTGCAGGCAGACATCGAGTGAGTTAGGGAGCTTGAAAACCATTCTCACTGCTCTGGGATGGATGACATGAATTTAAGAAACTTAGATAAAATACCAAATGATATCACAGGAAACATCTTTGGAAATAGAAAAGGCAAATAGATATCATTTATGGAAAGAGAAAAAAAACGCTCATCTGTCTGGCAAAGTTTGGAGAAAATCAAACTGGTAAAACATTATAGAACCTATCCATTTTGCAAGGGATAGAATTTAGTATAAAGGCACATCTCTCAGGACATCTCACTTTGATTTTCATAATCTCTTAGAACCTCATCTTGTTTTGAAAGTGAAGTAAAAGGTAAAAATAAATAAACCAAATGCTGGTCCTAAAAATAGGTTGAGGGCAATGTCACAGGTTGAGTGAATTACATTAAAGGTAAATTCTTGCCTGACAAGAATGATCCATTTACCACAACTTGCACCTTATAAAATACTTCCTGAGGTGGAATCATCTTTTGCCCCCAGTTAGTGGGGCAACACCTAAAATTTTATGTCCCCATATTTCTATTGCTGTAGGATGGAGAATTACTAGGGGTAAGATGAGAAGACTGGGAAGAAAATAGTTTGCCTATAAAGTTTATTCTTCCCAATCCTTTTCCTTCAAGAAAGATTTTCTATATAATTCATTCACTCCTTCATCTCCAAATTATTTATATATATATATTCATGTATACAGTAACATAAATATCCCAGACACTCGCTATACATTGGTGAACAAAAACAACAAAAAAAAAACAGACCTAGCTCCTACCTACAGGAAGCTTAGAAGACAGAAAAAGGACAAAGAGACATTGCTCAAGTATACCCCAAAATAAATATAATGATTGCCTGCAATAATAGTAATTCTCTTGTTGTCTCACGATAGCTTAGTACAAAAATGTGGCATAAGCAAAGTACACTTTTGGCATTTTGTCCCACTTTCTTTGTCCTATTATTTAACTTCTCCTTTTTGTAGTAGCCCAAGGCCTCAACGGCAAATACAGAGCTCCCTGAGGGGCCCTTGCTCTGGGAGACCCAAGAATAGTATTAAAATTCCATTCTTGGTAAATTCTACCAAAATTTTAAAGAAGTAACACCAATACTTCTTGAATCCTTCACAAAAAATGAAGAGGAGGGAACATGTCATAATTCTATGAGCCCAGCACTACCTTGATATGATATCGAAGTCAGACAAAGACATTATAAGAAAAGAAGACTAGAGACCAGTATTCCTTATGAACACAGACACAAAAATCTGCAACAAAATACTAGCAAACTGAATTCATCAGCTTATTAAAGGGATTATACACCATGACCAAGTGGGATATTCCAATGATGTAAAAATAGCTAAACATATAAAAATCAATGTAATACATCAAATTAATAAAATGAAGGAAAATGATCATCTCAACAGAGGCAGAAATAAACATTTGACAAAATCCAACATCCTTTTATAATAAGAAAAACATTCAATAAACTAGGAATAGAAGGGAAATTCCTCAACGTGATAAAGGCCATATATGCAAAACCCACAGTTAATATAATACTCAATGGTGAAAGTCTGAAAACTTTTTCCCTAAGACCAGGAATAAGACAAGGATGGCCACTTTCTCCACTTCTATTCAACACAGTACTGGATATTTTAGCCAGAGCAATCAGGCAGGAAAAGGCATCTAAACTGAAAAGGAAGAAATAAAACTATTTATTCACAGATGACATGATCTTATATGTAGAAAACTTTGAAGAATCTCCCCAAAACTTGTGGATCTAATAAATTATTTCAGCAAAGTTACAGGAAACAAAATCAACACACAGAAACCAGTTGTATTTCTACAACTTTATTGATAATTCAATGAACAATCCAAAAAGGAAATTAAGAAAACAATTCCATTTGTAATATGATCAAAAGGAATAAAATACTTAAAAGTATATTTAACTAAGGAGGTTCAAGACTTGTATGCTGAAAAGTACAAATCATTGCTGAAAGAAATTAAAGAAAACATAATAAATTGAAAGACATCCTGTGTTCGTGGATTGGAAGATAATATTGTTAAGTTGACAGTACTACTCAAAGCAATATACATTTTCAGGGCAATCCCTATCAAAATCCCAATGGTTTAACATCAGAAGGTGTGAGTCCTCTAACCTTGTTCTTCTTTTTTTATGATGTTTTAGGCTAGTCAGGACCCCTGTCCCTTCCAAATAAATGTAATAATTGGCTTTCCCACTTCTACAAAGTAGGCTGTTGGAATTTTTGATGGGATTGCATCGAATCTATAAATCAGTTTGGGTGGAATTGATATCTTAATGATATTTAGTCTTCCAATGCATGAACACAGAATGTCCTTCTATATATTTAGATCTTCTTTGATTTCTTTAAGCTATATTTTATAGTTTTCTGTGTATAAGTCCTTTGCATCCTTGGTTAAAATATATTCCTAGGTATTTGATTCTTTTAGCTGCTATTGTAAATGGAATTTTTTTTTTCTTGATTTCCTCCTCAGATTGCTCATTACTACTGTATAGAAACACTACTGATTTTTGCATGTTGAGTTTATGTCCCACTAATTTGATGAATTCATATATTAGCTCTAGTATTTTGTTGTCAAATTTTTGGAACCTTCTAAATATAAGATCATGTCATCTGCAAAGAGTGAAAGTTTTACTTCTTTTTTTCCAGTTTGGATGCCTTGTATTTCTTTTTCTTGCCAGATTGCTTTTGCTAGAACTTCTAGCACAATATTAAATAACAATGGTAGCAGTGGGCATCCTTTTCTTGTTCCAGATCTTAGAGGGAAAGCTTTCAGTCTTTCACCATTGATACAATGTTAGTTGTGGGTTTTTCATATGTGCCCTTTATCATGTTGAGGAAATTTCCTTCTACTCCAATCTTTCGAAGTGTTTTATCAAGAAAGGATGCTGGATTTTGTCAAAAGCCTTTTCTGCATCAATCAAGATGATCATGTGATTTTTCTCCTTTGATTTGTTAATGTGCTGTATTACATTAATTCATTTTCTTGTGTTGAAACACTTTTGCATATCTTCCTGATGTTAAAGCACATTACAAAGCTACAGTGATCAAAACAGCATGGTATAGCATAAAAGTAGATATATTGATCAAGGGGATCAAATTGAGAGTTCAGAAATATACCCACACATCTATGGTCAATTGATCTTTGACAAGGCTACCAAATCCACTCAACTGGGACAGAACAGTCTCTTCAACAAATGGTGCTGGGTGAACTGGATATCCATATGTAAATTAATGAAAGACGATCCCCATCCCATACCACATACAAAAATTTTAACTCAAAATGGATCAAAGATCTAAAAATAAGAGCTAGGACCACAAAACTCCTAGAAGAAAATGTAGGGGAGCATCTTTAAGATCTTGTGGTAGGCAGTAGTTTCTTAAACTTTACACCCAAAGAACTAGCAATGAAAGGAAAAAAAGGAGATAAACAGGACCTCCTCAATATTTAATACGTTTGTGCTTCAAAGGACTTTGCCAAGAAAGTTAAAAGGCAGCCCACTCAATGGAAGAAAATATTTGGAAACTACATATCTGATATGGGTTTAATATCCAGAATATATAAAGAAAACCGAAAACTCAACAATAAAATGTCAAACTATCCAGTAAAAAAATGGGTAAAAGTCATGAATAGACACTTTTTCAAAGAGGAAATATGAATGGCTAAAATGCACATGAAAAGATGCTCAATATCACTGGCTATTAGAGAAATGCCAAACAAAACTGCAATGAGATAGCATTTCACACTTATTGACGGGCCATTATTAAAAAAATAGAAAACTATGAGTGTTGGATAGATGTGGAGAAAAAGGATCACTTATTCACTCCTGGTGGGAATGTAGAATGGTACAACTGCTGTGGAAGACAGTTTGGCAGTTCCTCAGGAAGCTAAGTATAAAATTGCCATATGATCCAGCAATTCTCAGAAGAACAGAAAACAAGGACACTAATGTTCATAGCAGCATTATTCACAATTGCCAAAAGACGGAAACAACCCAAATATCCATCAACTAATGAATGGATAAACAGAATACATGTGATGGAATATTATTCAGCTGTAAAAAGGAATGAAGTCCTGATGCCTGCAACAACATGGAGGAATCTTGAGGACATTATGTTGAGTGAAATAAGTCAGATATAACAAGACAGATATTGTATGGTCTTGCTAATATGGACTAATAATAATGAGTAAACTCACGGAGTTAAAACCTAGAGTATAGGTTACCAGGAGATAGAATGAGGGTAGATAAGGGGGAGCTGAGGCTTAATGTGTGCCGAATTTTTAACAAGGTCATTGTAAAGGTTTGGAAATGGATACAGGTGATGATGGCACATTATTGTGAGTGTAATTAACAGTGCTTATATATGGGTGTGATTGTGGTTGAAAGGGGAAGTTTAAGTTGGTATATGTCAATGGAAGAAAAGCATAAACGTGGGGCTGTATAACATAATGAATCCTGTTGAGGATGACGAATGTGGTTAATAATACAAATATAATAATGTGCTTTCATGAACTATAACAAATGTATGTCACTCTTACAAGGTGTTAATAATAGGGTGATATATGGGGAAAAACAACTAATGCAAATTTTTGACTATGGTTAACAGTAATATTGTAATACTTTTTTCCTTAATTGTAAAAAAGATACTACAACAATGCTAAGGATTATTAATAGGAGGAATAAGGGGTAGGGGATTTTTCTTTTTGGAATAATGAAAATTTCCTAAAATTGATTGTGGTGATGAATGCACAACTCTGTAATTATACTGAAAGCCATTGATTATTCACTTTGGATGGATTGCATGGTATGTGAGTAAAAGTGTTTAAAAAAAAATCCCAATGATGATGTTTGCAGAAATAGAAAAACCCATCCTAAAATTCATATGCAATTTCAAGGGCCCCAGAATAGCAAAAACAATCTTGAAAAGGAAGAACAAAGTTGGAGTACTCACACATCCTGATTTAAAAAATGTACTCTGAAGTTACAGTAAACAAAACAGTGTGATGTTGGCATAAGGATAGACATACAGATGAATGGAATAGAATTGAGAGTTCAGAAATAAACCTTCAACTGATTTTTGACAAGGATGCCAAGACCACTCAGTGGGGAAAGAAGAGTTCCTTTAGCAAATAGTGCTGGGAAAACTGGATTTCCACATGCAACAGAATGAAGTTGGGGATTTACCTTATACCATATACAAAAATCAACTCATAATGATAGAGTAAATACCTAAATATAAAAGCTAAAACTATAAAACTTTTAGAAGAAAACATACGGGCAAATGTTCATGACCTTGGATTTATCAATAATTTCTTAAATACAACACCTAAAGCATAGTTAACAAAAATAGATAAATTGGATTTTAATAAAATTAAAAACCTTTTTGTATCTCAGGACACTATTCAAAAGAGTGAAAAATGACTCAAAGAATGGGAGAAAATATTTGTAAATCATATATCTGATAAGGGTCTAGTATCCAGAATATAAAGAACTCTTGCGGCTCAACAACAAAAAGTTAACCCAATTAAAAAATGGGAATTCATCACTTCAATCATTATTAGAGCATTTTCAACTATGTGATTATACCACATGGTTGATTGTACACTTTGGATGAATTGTATGCTTTATTAATATGTACCAATAAAATTGATTTCTTTTAAAAAAATGAGCAAAGGACTTGAATAGACATTTCTCTACAGAAGACATACAAATGACCAACAAACACATGAGCACATGAAAAGATGCTCAACATCATTAATCATTAGGGAAATGCAAATCAAAACCACAATGAGAACCACTTCACACCTATTAGGATGGCTATAATTATAAAAATGAAAAAGCAAAAAATAACTTGATTATACGGAGAATTTGTAACCCTTATACATTGTTGGTAGGAAGGTAAAAGTGCAGCTATTGTGGAAAACAAGTTGGCTGTTCCTCAAGAATGTAAACATAGAACTTTCATAGAATTGAGCAATTCTACTCCTACGTGTATATCCAAAATAATTGAAAGCAGGGACTCAAACAGATACTTATATTAAATGAATGTTCATCGCAGCATTATTTACAATAATCAAAGGGTGGAAACAACCTAAGTGTCCATCCATGAACAGGTGAAGGAACAGAATGTGGTATATACATACCATGGAATACTATTCAGCTGTAAAAAAGGATGAAGTTCTGATGCATGCTACCACATGGATGAACCTTGAAAACACTGTGCTAACTAAAATATGCCAGATACAAAAAGACAAATGTTGCTTGATTATACTTATATGAAATATCTAAAATAGTCAAATTTATAGAGATAGCAAGTAGATTAGAGGTTCCCAGGGGCTGGGGAGTAGGGACAATGGGACGCTATTGCTTAATGGGTAGAGATCTTTTGTTTAGGGTGATGAAAAATTTTGGAAATAGTAGTGATGGTTACATAACATTATGAATGCAATTAACACCACTAAATTTTACACTTAATGGTTCAAATGGCAAATTTTAAATTATATATATTTTATGACAGTTAAAAAAACAAATGGAGGCACCTTGAGGAAATGTTATTTTCCTTTGACTGCAGAACGCAATTGCCTATACTTGAATGGTAGTAGTCAATGCATGGAATAATTAATTTGAGAGTGATTTTAGTAGAATCAACTGGTAACTTCTACACATTGATTTCTTTAGCTAGTAAAATGGCTTTTTAACTTACTTTTCCTGATGATTTCTATTCACACAGGTGGAAGTTTTTATTAAGCACTTCAGTATCTATGAAGTCGTGCACATCTGTGTGAAGATCCCAGACAAATCAGAAAGTCAAATTAGCAATGCATATTTAATACTGCTTTGTAATTTTTTTTTTTTAATTTGGCAGCTATGTTTACTCTTTGAGGGGGAGTTTATAATTATGCAAATTGGAGAGTCTGCATATTGTATAATGATAATGCTTTGGGTTTTGTAACCAGAGTCAAAAATATTTCCAAGTATTTCTTTAATTTTACCCATGATTTGAGAGAGGTTAACAAAAGCTGGGTGTCTGCTTTATCTGCAGTGATGGAGTACATGGTATCTTGGAATCTGGGCACCTGTACAAGCTTTCATTTTAGAGGAAGCACTGCAGAGATTTAAATAGGATCACCTTATAGCAGGTACCATTGATTGCCTTCCAAATAAGAATTCATCCTTTCTTCCTCCTTTCTTCAGATATCTACTTTCCTCAATGAGACCATTGCTTCTGGGATGTTGGTCTAAGCCAATCATTGTGGTCCTATCTTCTTTGTGAAGGATTGATTTAGCCAAGGCTATGTGACAGAGCTCTGGCCAAGGCAAGTAGAAGTCTGCTAGGGGCATTCTGGAAAGACTTTCCTTGATGGTAAAAAGAGACACATGGAAAGAAACAGCCTGCTGAAGATGTCAGCACTCTTGGTAACATAACTGAACTACTCCATTAATCAACTGTACCTGTCCTATCTCAGGACTTCTTGTTAGAGAGCTAATGACTTTTTTTTTTTAAATTATGTAAGCCACCTTGAATCTGCATTTTCTTTTACTTGTAACCAAGAAAACATCTTAAGTGACTTGCATCTTGACAGTCCATATGTTGCTCTGGGGAAGATAGAACGGAGAAATCTTAAGATATAGACTTGGCATCTGATTTACCATAAGGCCAGTTGATATTTGCTAAAATGGTTTGGATAAAAGAATGGTAGTTTCATAAAGCTCATCTTGGCACAGAAAGGAGTCCATATCCTATAATCAATGAATATTAGAAAAAACTACTCACTATTCACATCATTGATTTCATTGAGACAAGTGTCACCAGTCAGTCCTGATCTCCCTGTCAAAGCAAGCCTGCAAGACACAGGAAGAGAAAATGAATATAAAATGTACAAGCTCAATTTGGCATAAGGCAGTTATCAACTACTATGCCCATTTCTCTCCAGCCCAATGGATCCAGAGTTAAACAAACTCCACAGATCAGGCTGGATATTTTCCCAGGAAGTTGTTTCATTAGGAAGGATTTATAAGACTGGTGAATTAGGTCTCCTACTTTATCTGCCACCTTCAGAATGCAAAATACTTTTCCACAGGCCCCTTGCTAAATGCCCAATTGCTCTCTGAAATGAGTGCCGGCCCAAGCCACTCAGTGTATTTCATCTTCTTTGTCACATTGACTGGTTCAGGAATGAGCAGGGGACCCAATTTGGGCTAATGGAAGTCAGTCTGGAAATTTGTGTTGCAAATGGAGGGGAAGAGAAGATCTCTTCCTGCTGCACTTGGAATGGTGAGGATGCATGCCTGGAGGTGCTGGCAGCCAACATGGGAAATCAACGCTGCAGGTTTGAATGAGCAATACCAAGTTCAAAATTATTTGAGTCCCTAGATCCAGCTATGATTGAAATGCATTAATGTTAGTTTTGTGAACCAATAAATCCCCCCATTTTTGCCTAGTCCAGTTTGAGTTGATGTCTCTATCTCTTCCAACCAAAAATCCTCCCTTATACAAGGAGATAGGGCAAGTATCATAATTCTCACTTTGCAAAGAATGAAATGGAGGTTTAGAGAAAGGTTTTGTGGGAGGTCAGGGAATAGGACTCAAGCCTTCTGACTCCTAGTCAAGGGCTCCTTCCATTCCATTCCTCCTTCCATTTGGATAAAATGGAGTGGTCTTCCACAGGATTATAAGGGAGATAACCTACATTATTTTAGCAAAGTAAAAATTTTATATACATGCATGCACACTCACAGCATAAAAGCCACCAGAGGTGCTTTAGATTTGGGCAGAAGATCTTCTCCCCCAAGGATATGTCCAGGCTGCAAGACTGGCTCGGGTGGAAGTCTGCTCTGCCCCAGGAGACCACTGTCCCCAGGCTATGGACTCCCTCTGCTTCCTCAGCATGGTCCTCCTGACCTGGTCAGCTTCACGCCAGCCCTCTCTGCTGGTCTGTGAGCTGACTGATGACAAACAAGCTCTCTGCCCCGCTGGCTGCCCTGACTGACGTCCAGTCTACCCACAGTGAGGCTGCTAAGCAGAAATCACAAAGAGGAAATCCACAGGCCCAAATCCCATTCCTTGAAGTGCTTTGCTTGATTCTCACAATTTTTAAAAAATTGAGGTACATTTAAACATTTAAAATTTTTACATAAAAATTTAGATTTTAAGCTTCGCTTGAAAGAAATCAGAAACACTGGCAACAACATGTGTGCAATCCCACCTGACAACACTGGCTGAGCCCAAGCCGTGTCTGCATCCTTTAGGGGAGGCATGTTTGCTTCGAACACCATATCCCCCATGTGGCCTCTTTCTTCATTTATGCCACCCGCCTGGCCACTATGGGCATATGCATTGTCAATCCATGTTCTAACTTTCCTGTGACCTGTTTGGGGCTATTCCTAACCCAACTGCGATACCACCATTCCCTCCAGGGGTTGTGCCTGGAAACAGCTTGTTTTCAGCCAAGTTCCCAGCCCAGCCTGTAATCTGTCCCTAAATAAAATGGCACCATGTGATTTTATTTTATTTTCTCTTATACTCGCTGTATCTTCCAAATCCTCTAAAATAAATAGGAATGACTTATTTAAATCAGAAAAAAAAAAGCTTTATAAATGCTCTCATGGAAATGGAACTTCCCTGTGTTCTGCAGGCAGCAGGGACTTGAGGGAAGCTGTGTGGTGTCATTAACTAAGTACTGAGTGAGTACTCATGAAGCAGGCATCTATAGGGAATCAATAGATGGATCTGGAACCTGGCAAGAAGTCCACGTGGACATCAATACCCCCAAGATGGCTGCTGGAAGATCCTCCCAAGATTTCTGCAACCCAGAATGAGATTCCTGGAGATTCCCAGGAGAAGCCCCAGATGTTCTCCAGGGACATTATCATTGGGCCCTCCTGGGGGATTGATGGGTGAGGTAATCAATCAAAACAGCAAACAGCTGGAACTCCTCCCATGCCATTAGCAAAGGGGTGGAATAATTAATGGTTTAAAAAGCAAGCGCAAAGGTCAAATCTCTCCTGGCCTCGGCCCTCTTGGCTTCTGTTCCCTGCTCTTGCCATGTCCCCCCCTGCGTGGAGCAACACGGAAGTAAAACCTGGGCATTTATAATCTATAATGGGAAACTGTAGTCTATAAATCAGCCCGACCCGTGATCTGTTATTTTCTCCCATTTCTCTTCCCTCCCCACCTTAATAAATTACTGGCCTAACTAACCCGATGTGCTCTGAAATTCATTTCTGCAGCGTTAAGTCAAGAACCTAGACAAAATCCAGTAAAACTCAAAAGACTTGGTTGCTCTGTGACCTTTTATAAATGATTTCCCTCCCAACCTCAGTTTCCCCATCTGTCAAGGGAAGAAGTAGAGGTAGATCAGAGGTTGTAAACTGGTGGCCCACAGGCCTTATCCAGCCAAGAGATGGCATTTTTCTTCTCTAATTAGACACCAACAGCTAAAAAGAAGAATATTTCAAATAAGAATCCAGATCACAGGCTTCTTAGAAAAAGCACATGTAGCGACAACAGTGAGCCAGCATTCCCAAGTGATGATGGCCAGCTGGTGCCTGAGGTTCTGAGTTCATCCAGGGGTTCTCATCCTCTTCTTACCAGAGACACATGCACCCCTCCCCACCTGCTTTATTATTTAGGTCCCTGTCTGTCCTCATAGGCATATGCTCTTGTCACCGTTGAGTGACAGGACCTCTAGGGACTCTTCAGCTCTTATTCCATGAGTGGAGGCTCGTGACCTGAGAGTCACAGAGGGCCTGGAAAAGAGGGAAATGTTCTGAGCAAAAGGGCCACACTGGAGCATTCCAGGGAATCGTAATGAATTCCTCCTTCTCCCCCCTTGGCCATGAGTTGAAACAGCAAGACGCCCAGGCCTTTGTGAAGGTCCCACTACATGGTTAAACCTGAAAAGGCAACAGCCGAGTTTTGAAAGTAGCAGAAATGTTCTTCCGTTGGGGTTGCTAGCTGATTCTCTGAGTAATTTGCAATTCAAGTGTCTCTTTGTTTTGTATGAAAATTTGCTGCTATTTGGAAAGTGGGGAAGAGCTAAATTGCATCCTGCTGGTTTTACTTTGACTGTATCAAAAAAGAAACTGTTAATCTGGTTCCATAATTAACTTTCCTGTTCTAAAAAGGCCCTGGGAGAGAGTCCAGAGAGTGGCTGTCAACTCCCCGCTTCTCTACTCAATAACTCCTTTCAACAGAATGCCCTGAAAGGAGAATGAACCCAGGTGGGGATTGGTCTTGCTTTTCTCTTTTTCGGATTTTTTCTTCTCCTATGTCCTCTTGAACCAACATTAACTGAGCCTCTAATGTGGGTATGGCACTAGATTGAGCAGCGGTGAGACCCGTAATGGACTTCCAACTTATAAAACTAGAATATAGCTTTATAATAAAGTTGCACTCTTTTATGCCACCGAGTTTGTGGTAATTTGTTATAGCAGCAATAGGAAATTAATATACTGACTTTTGGCTTAACCTCCATTGATGTGAAGTTTAATATAGCAGCAGCTAGAGCTAGAAAACTGCCTGTGCTATTTAGGACCAGGTGTGACTGTTTGAGGCAGAAAACTCCAAATAATAGTGGCTTAAATCCTTAAAATCTTATTCTTTTGCTTTAAAGAAGTCTGGATATAGGCAGTCCAGGGCTTTATAGCTTTATACTAAGGTAGTTCTACAGAGTCATCAGGGACCTAGGCTGATTCCAGCTCTCTGCTCTGCTACTTCTGGGATTGACTCTCAATCTTCTGATCCAAAATGACTGTCAAAGCTCCAGCCATCACATATGAATTCCAGGCAAAATGGAGGAAGTGTCAAGGAATGCTATTTCTTTACAAATACTTTTCAGGTGTTGCATACAAATATTTCCACTTATATTTCATTGGCTAAAATTGGCCACATGATCACATATAGCTTTTTAGACATTTAAGGAGGACAATATGCTCAACTAAAAGGAATCTCATCACTAAGGAAGTAGGAACGAATGGATTTGAGTATGTAACTAACAGTGTCTGCTTATGTGTGGTAATTTCTTTGGATGGTTCTCAAAGGGTAAAAGCTATGAAAATAACTGGCTGGGATATGCCAGATATGGTAGATTGTTATTTTGTCTCCCAATATTGTTAGTCCCCTTTCCTTTTTAGAAATAACCCCCTTCTTTTGCCTTGAGTTTTAGATTGGCACATGGCTGTTCAACTAGAGACTTCCATGCCCAGTGTCTCTTATTATGTGTCATGTGAGTAAGTTAGGGCCACTGGAATATGAGTGGGTGTGATATTTACAAGAAATGAATGTTCAGCAGAATATGAGATTAAAGGAAATCTATTTTCCAGGACTCTTCCCCTACCCTTTTCCTGTTGGCTGGAAAACAGTTCAGCAGTCACCTTGGAGATGGAAGCCGCACATGGAGGATGGCAAAGCCAACTGGCCAGCCTGTGACTTGGGATGACCTCGTGTTGCTGCCTCCCTGCCCTTGATGGCCTCCCACTTTTGGACTGTGAGGGAGACACAAACTTTGTCTTCTAATGTGCTATGCTTAGGCCTCTATGATAGCAGTTAACCTCTACCAAAACTAATTCATTTGGTTAATGGAATTGGGCATTCTTGGCCCATGGACAGAAGTCTGTCTTCCTTTCCACTTGTACTTTTCCAGGAGGATAAAATTTAACCTAAAATAAAGAGACCTAAAGCACTCACCTGAGTGAATACACACCATGTCTTAAAAGAGTCCAAGGGCACTTGATAGAGGCGTGGGTTCAGGTTCTCTCCTCCTGGTTCTCCAGGACACTGTGCAGGTTCAAGCCTAGCATCTTATTATTTTGTTGGAGTCATTCTTGAAAATAACTTTAATGAGAAGTATGTCCAGACTTCCTAAATAATGTTTTGCACCAACATTCATTGCTGATTCATTCTTCTCAAACCCATCATTTTAGAAAATTGTCTTTTGCTGCCTAAGTATTTCTTCCCATTTGAAATTTTCTCTATAAAGTTCCATTTTTTTTGCCATATCCCTCTAAGAACCTATTTAGATAATTCTGCTGAACATTCATTTCTTAGCTAACTATTAACAACCAAATGCCTTGTGTTTGCATGTTGTTTAATACGTTCCAAGGCCCTTTCACAATCTAATAGCATTTAATCACCAGGGAAGGCTTATAAGTTATGTAGCTTCAACCATCCTCAACAACAGTGCAGTAAAGCAGTGGTTTTTAGCTATCATTAAGTAGTATGTTTTCCTTCAGAAAAAAAAAAAATTCACTCTTTCAATTCATCCCATCAATCCAATAGACAGTTTCTGAGGACCTCTTATGTCCTAGAAACTGTCTTCAGCAGGGGGAATAAGACACATGGCATCCCTGCTCTTCAGGATCCATTGGATATTGATGAATTACTACATTTTGAGCCAACTGGTGGGTATCTATTGTCCTGTCTGTTTTGTATCACCCCTTTCCTCTGGGAAACTGCTTCTCTGCTGCTCCAATTATCTGATTCTGCTGAGGTTGTCTACCACAGAGACAGGCAGGTGGCAGTGGTCCAGGCTGGACTTTCCTGATGACTGCATCCCTCCTGCCACAGAGACTGGTCCAAGAGAAGTCACATGAACCTAACCTAAGCTAATCAAAAATTTTTTTCTGGGATTTATAATTTAGGAAAGAGAAGAAAGAAGCTCTTTAATTTGTCTATCACTGGGCTGGGATGATGGAAGCCTGGAGCCAATTGTGGCAAGATCTTTTGCCATATGGAAGAAGCCTTTTTGTGATAGGAAGGCACAGGCAAGAAAGATAAGTTGAGGGGATAAAGACAGGCAGGCCCCAAGGGACAGACAGTCACAGCAATGTGGAAGGAGACCGACAAGCTGGACCAGAATCTGGAACAGTGACTTACACATAGTAGGTGACCATTATTTTCTCGTTGAATAAAAAAGAGCTGAGTATATCTTTTGAGCCTCTTAGTCTGGGAGTTCCCATTATCCAGTATAGTGTCTTGAGCAGAAAAGATACTCCATACATATTTCTCACATGAATGAATGAATGAATGATGAATGAATTACACTATATTGACTATATCTTCAACGAGGTGGAGAGTGGTTTAAGATAGAAAATATTCCCACTATCTTATTTTATTGTAATTTCATCCATTTTCTCAATGTTCTACAAAGCAGCATGGTAGTGAAGAGAAAGGACTTAGGTAATAAGCAAGTCTGGCTTCAGCAGCAACCAGCTGTATGATGCTGAGGAAATAATAACCATCCTCTCATAAGAGTTTTTGATGAGTGTGATAAGGTAAGTGTAAAGCTTTATGCAGAAGAGCTAACATACAGTCAGGAGCTCTAATGTCACCCTTATTCATTAAACCTGTTGGATGGGTATGTTCTATGTGCTAGGCACTGTCTCAGGCCTGAGGATACAGAAGGATGAAACAGATGAGGGTCTTATCCTTCAGGAACTCCTGTTCTAATGGAGGGAAATGGAAAGTAAAGAAAAAAACCACAAATAAATAAGCAAGCAATATAATCCAGAAAGTATCCATGCTGTAGAAATGACAAAGTAAGGCAATGGATAAAAATGAATGTGGACTTCCTCCACATTAGGAAGTTGACATTTGAGCTGAGATGTGAATCCAAGAAAGAACCAGCCACATGAAGACATGGGGGGAGAATGCCCCAGGCAGAGGGCATTGCAAGTGCAAAGGCCCTGAGGTTGGAATGAGCTCAGTGTGTTTGAGAAACTGAAAGAAGTCTGTGTAGTGGGGTAGAAAGAGTGGCAGTGAGAATGGTGGGAGAAGAGCTCAGAGAGAGAGGCTACTCTGCAGCAATTTAGACTGACATATTATGGGGAAGTCACCACGTTAGGAAGTAGTAACACAAGCATAAGAACACAAGAACTACCTTCAGAAGTTCCCAATCAATCTAGTCTCATTAAATTTGGTTAAAGGAGGTTTCATGTGAGCTGGGTCCATATTTCAATCCTACTTGTATCTTTGTCTTGTCAATCTAATTGGGTTAGAGGCAGGGGATAGTTCTGTGTCAGGCAAGCTCCACTGAGCAAGCAGGAGGCAGTTAATGGTAAGCATGAGCTCGTCCACAGGAAGAAAATCAGTGTATTTAGTGTAATTACACCTTGTCAAATACAAATTCCACCTGCTTGTATGTGAACCCAGGCAATGTTTCGAGGAGAGGAAGTGAGGGTAATGCCCATCAGAGCCCAAAGTGGCCAGTCCAACTTCCTTCTTGTGAATGATTGCTTTGCAAGTCAGGCCTAAGCACTGTACATACTGGCTCTTCTGGAATATTCTCCAATTTCTTTATATAACGTCATTTGCAGGTATTCCTATGTTTTATTCATGTGAACTTTGAGACTCAGAGCAGCAGAGCACCAGAAAGGGCCAGAGTTCAAAATTTATCAGAACTCAGGTTTAAATCAGGGCTGAATGAGCTTGTCAACTCATTTCTTGCAAAAGGACTTGATCTTTCTCTCTCTGGGTGACCTCATTCACTCCCGTGACTTTGCACACCATGTGCAGGATGATGACTCTTAAATCATATCTCCAGCTTGCATCTCTCCCCTGAGCTCTACACTCGGGTTTTCACTGGCAGACCTGACATCTCCATTAGTTTGTTTCACAAGCTTCACAACTTGACAGGTCACTATAAGAACTCTCTACAATCTGGTTCTACCTTATTTTCCTGCCTTGTTCTTCCCTATCTTGGTAAATAGCACTATCACCCACCCATTTACTTCTGATTATTTTTTTCTCCTCATAGCCAACATCTAGCACATCAATCAAGTCTTGTAGGATCCACTTTCAAATGATACTTCAGATTCATCCTCTCATTTCCATTTGCAAAGTCACCATCCTGGTCCAAACCTCTGCTATCTGCTGCCTAGACCAGTTCTACAAACTCCTGGTAGGTTCTCCTTGCTTCATTCTTGTCATACCAAGGTCTATTCTCCATAAAGAGATCTTGAAAAATGCAAACTACATTATCCTATCACCACCACATACATGGTTGTACTTTAACCTTTATTTGCACTCTTTCACCTGGACTACAAGGCCTTGAGTAAAGTGGCCCCTGTCCACCTCTGTCATCTCATACCACTCACCCTCCCTGTTGCACTGGCCTTCTGATTCTTCCAAGAACATGCCAAGCTCACTGCTTAGGGCTTTTGTGTTTGGAATAGAATGACTTCCCCAGCCTCTTGGCATGGTTGGCTTCAGATCTTACCTGAAATTTCACCTCCTCACAGAGACCTTCTCTAAATCCTCTACCTAAAGTAGCATCACTACCAATAGTCTTTCTCACAGCATACTTTTTTCATTCATAGCAATTTTCAAATTTCAAAATAGTATTTTTTTCTGTTTATTGCTATTACTGTTTTACTAGTCAGCCAAAGGGGTGCTGATGCAAAGTACTAGAAATCTGTTGGGTTTTATAAAGGGTATTTATTTAGGGTAGAAGCTTACTGTTACCAGGCCATAAAGTTTAAGTTACTTCCCTCACCAAAGTCTGTTGCCATGTATTGGAGCAAGATGGCTGTTGATGTCTGCAAGGGTTCAGGCTTCCTCTTCCTCTTAAGGCTCCTGGTGCCGGCTTCTTCCAATATCAGCTGTAGGCTGGGATAAGTCTCGTCTCTCTCCTGGGGCTCGCTTCTATCTGGGCTTAGCTGCTCTGTTCTCTCCCCAAGGTCAGCTGTAGACTATAGGCTCTCTCTCTTTCTGGGGCCTCTGCCTTGTCTATGCAGCCATCTCTATTCCTCTGTGTTCTTCTCCTGTGTGTTTACTCCCCAGGGCTCCAGCTCAAAACTCCAACTAACTCCTGTGCCTTGTCATTTCCTACTGATGTGGTCCAATCAAAGCCTTAATCATTATTTAATCAAGTAAAAGTGAAACTCTGAATTCAATACAATCTAAGTGTATCACTAGCCCAGAGGAATAGACCAGTTTATAAACATAATCAGCATTTCTTTTTGGAATTCATCAGTAATTTCAAACTGCCACATTTGTTGTTGTCTTTCTCCCCCATATTGTATTATGTTCGGTTAAGTGCAGGAAACACATTTATCTTGCTCATCATTATTTCTCCAGCACTAAGCCCAGGGCAGGTCCTCAATTTTTTGGAAATAAATAAATGAATGAATGCATGAAAAGATAATTGTTTTTCACTGATTTTAAGGTTGGAGGACCACATTATACAGAAATCATCACCCTTTTTATTTTAACATGACATGATGCATAAACCATTCTATTTCTTATTTATCTTCTCACAAACCACCTTCTTTTATCCTCATTAAATAGTCAATCCTTGAGCTGAGTCTGAGATAGGATATCTCAAAAGCTACCCAGACATTAATACCTTCTAGACATTATAGGAAATTCCCACATTACTCATGCCTGTGGATAAAGTTATTGAAGGAGATGTAGTGAGCAGTCTTCACTCTGCTCAGCTTCTACCGTACTGTCCTGGGTAACTCATTTTCCATCTCTGTTCTGCTGAATTCTGTGCTTGGCTCCTTTGTTTGCTACCTGGGAGACTGTCAGCAAGTCTCCAACCTCCAGAGTTTTTGTTGAATCGTGAGGTGAATACTTGTTGAATTGTGGGTTGAAAGTTGGCTTCTAAAAAAAGATATGTCCATGTCCTAATTCCTGGAATTTCTAAATGTTACTTTACTTGGAAGAAAGGGTCTTTCCAGTTGTAATGAAGATAAGGACATTATCCCAGATTATCAGGGTGGGCCCTAAATCCAGTGGTGAGCGACCTTATAAGAGAAAGGCAGAGGGAGATTTGTACAGACAGAAGAGGAGGTAGCAGTGACCACAAAGGCAGAGATTGGAGGGCTGCGGCCACAAGCCAAAGGCTAGTGGCAGCCACCAGAAGCTGGAAGAGGCAAGAGTGGATTCTCCTCCAGAGCCCTGGAGGAAGTGCAGCCCCACCATATTTCTATGTCTAGCTCCAGAACTGTGAGAGAATAAAATTCTGTTGCTTTAAGCCACCCCGTTCGTTTCATTTGTTATGGCAAGCACTGCAAACTAACACGGTGCTCACCTGGGTGTCGCTGGGCCTCCTCAGCCGTGAGCCCACATGGGCACCAGTCCCCAATGTCACCACTAGGTCTCCTGGAGAAGCATTTATAACCAATGTATTGTCTACTAAAAAGAGCTATGGGCAACCATCTTAATCATGCCATGCTGAAAGCTTTCTTAAAAATTTAGTGTTCACATTTCACTCCCTAGGCAGCTGCTATTTCACTTTTCTCTTGTTCCTTTCTCTGCAAACTCTCTCCTCCAGCCACCTTCAGTGGCATAGAATATCCTCTCTTCTTTTTTATCCCCATCCCTTCTCCAAGTTTTCTCATCAACAAGTGTTTAAAGAGGGTCCAGGGGCGGATGTGGCTCAAATGGTTGGGCATCTGCCTGCCATATGGAGGGACCTGGGTTCGATCCCCGGGACCTCCTGGTAAAATAAAAAAATATATATATAGAAGGCGCATGGGCTGCCAGGCTCTGTGTGCCGGTGAGCCGCCAGGCTCCGGGAGCCAGGCAGCAAGATGATGACGTAACAGGAGAGAGATGCAGGGGAGAGACAAGACGAGATGCTCTGAAAACCAGGAACCGAGGTGGCGCTGGTGGCAGAACAC
>JAQZBX010035697.1:0-24471 GCA_029593785.1 Cabassous unicinctus
TGGAAAGATAAAGGAAAAATAGCCAAAATATCCTTTAAAAAGAAGGATGTAGGAACCCTAACACTTCCTAATTTTAGGAATTATTATGGGGCTACAGTAATCAAAACATCATGATACTGGCACAAGGACAGACATAGATGCAAATGGTATTGAAGTAGGAGTTCAGAAACAAAACCTTCATGTCTGTGGTCAATATGTTAAGGGTACCAAATCTACTCAATGGGGAAATAATTTCTACAACATATGGTGCTAGGATAACTGGATAAATATTGCAAAGAATGAATGCAGACCCCTATCTCTCACCATATGCAAAAAATAACTCAAAATAGGTCAAATATTTAAATATACAAACAAAAAATCTAAACCTTTTGAAGATTGAATTATGTACCTGAATAACCATATTCTTATCCTTAATCCATTCCATTTTAAATAAGACCTCTTGAAGATATTATTTTTAATTAAGGTGTGATCAATTGAATAAGTTTAGGTCATAGTCAATTACTCCAGTCCCTTATAAGTGGAATGAAATTCAGAAGTAGAGAGAAAGCCACAGAAGGAGGTGTAAATCAATAGGACCCAGCATAGAAAGGAGAATGGCATCACCATGTGCATTGCCATGTGGCAGAAAAGCCAAAGATAAAAGACCAGTGATAGCCAGACCCAGAACATGATGGTGTTTGGGGAAAAAAAATCAACTTTCTGATGCTTAGTTTTTTTACATCTGCCAGTCTCATCCCTGTGAACAAATGAATTCCTGTTGCTGATGCCAAGCCGATTCATAGTATTTTTTTTTTCAGCTGCCAATAAATTAAGACAAACTCCTAGAGGAAAATATAGGTCAACCTCCAAAGGACCTTATGCTAGGCAATGCTCACTTAGCATTTATCCCAAAAGCCTTGAACAAGAAAAAAAAATAGATGAACGGGACTTCATCAAAATTAAACACCTTTTTGTGCATCAAAGTACTTTATCGTGGAAGTAACAAAAGCTACAGAAGAGTAGAAAATGTTTGGAAATTATGTATTGGATAAGGGTTTATTACCCAGAATATATAAGGAAATCCTATAACTTGACAAGAAAAAGACAACAACCCAAATAAAAAGTAGACAAACCTTGAATATATTTTTCTCTATTGAAAGTAGTTAAGAAGTTAATAAGCACATGAGAAGATGTATAACATCAATACCATTAGGCAAATTCAATTCAAAAGGACAATGAGATACCATTTCATTACCTACTAGGAGGTAAACATTGCCTAATAAAAGTAAACAAGCCAATAAGCCAAACTCATGATCTTAATACTGGCACTTTTGAACCTTATTCCTGTAATAATGAAAGTAAGCCTAATCATGAGTAAAACCTAAGAGTTACTTGTTGAAAACCTCATGGTTACTCAAATGTGGCCTCTCTCTAACATAGGCTCTGCAAATGAGCTCACTACCTTTCCACAATGTGGGACATGACTTCCAGGAATGAGCCTCCCTGGCACGAAGGTATTATTACTCAGTGTTAATCAGTGATGCCTTTAGAGAAAGATCTTGGCCAAAAAGGGAAAATATTACGGAAAATGGAGTTTTATGACTAAGAGATTTTAAAGTGAGTTGGTAGTTCATTTCAGAGGTTATGTTCATGTAGGTCTTAGCCAGACTTCACAAAGTTGCACAGTAAACTGATTCTCAAACAAAAGTGCTCTTGAGATTGCTAGGGTTGTCTGCACACCATAGGCAACCCACAAAGCCTCAGAAATTAACACCTACTCAGCAAGCTTTATCTCAGAAGATATGAAAACCTATTTCCCCAATATAACATAGTTATATCCATTTATAATTCCCCTAATCATAATTCTTCTACTCCTTTTATTTGAACATATAATTTCCTATTTATCTGTTAAGTATATTTCTCAGAGACTTAAATCTTAGGATTGTTCCAATGCCAGTTGAGTTCTGAAACCCAACAGAGTTTAGGCCAACTCCTTCTCTCCAGTTCTTAGGGTTGTCCTGGACAATTAACAAAATAATCATGATGAATTAGTTCCATCCCAGTATCAAGGAGTATCTTCAACTGAAAGCAAAACAATTTCTTTCCTTTGCCATATAATATCTTCATCCCTCTCTGCCTGAAGAAGTCAAAGTGGGCATATTCCCTAATTTTTCAAAGATGTGGGATGAACAAAAATAAGGAGGGATTGAAACCACAGACCAAAGCGGATTCATTATTATTGTTATAATCTTGTGTTAAAGAGATAACTTTGATGGATTTATATCAAAAAGTACAATGAGGTACCATTTCTCACCCACTGGAATGCCTACTATTAAAAACAGAAAGTATATGGAGAAATGGGAACACTTATTCATTGTTGGTGCAAATATAAAATGATGCTGGCATAGCTGCTGTGTAAACAGGTTGGAGGTTCCTCAGGTTTAGAATAGGATTACCTTATGCCCTGGCAATCCAATATCAACCATATACCCTAAATTATTGAAATCATGTTTTCAAATGGATATTTGCATAGTAATGTTCATGCCAACACTACTCATAATTGCACAAAGATGGAAGCAACCTAAAAGTCCATCATCAGATGAATAGATAAGCAAATGGTGGTATACACATAAAATGGAATATATTTCAACTATAAAAAGGAATTAGGATTTCATACCTGCAACAGCATGCAAGAACTTGAAGACATCATGTTGAGTGAAATAAGCAAAACCCAAAAGACACATAGTATATGAGCTCACTGATAAGAAGTAATTAGAGTATATAAATTCATAGAGTTAGAAACTAGAACACAGGTTACCAAGGCCAGGGTTGGAGGGAAGAAATAGGAAGTTAAAGCTTAATTGTTATAGAACTTTACTTAAGGTGATGTAAAATTTTTGCTAATGGATGGAGGTGATGTTTGCACAACAAGGTGAATATGAACACTAATGAATTATATAATCGAAAACATTTAAAATGTTAAATTTTAGGTTATATATATGTTACAGAATACAAATTTTAAAAACCATAGAATTGTATACCAACACGGTGTACCCCAATGTATTCTACTCCTATTATCTAGGTAGCTGCTCCTACCTAGATAATCATTTGATTGTAAAAATGTTTTGATAAGCTGTAAAGAGACAAAATATATCTGGTACAGCAGCTTGGAATAGAAGGTGACAACTGGGATCATAATTTTTGGAAGGACTTCAAATTATATAGAGTAATAACTCTGTTTGAGAGAAGGAAAAGTTTTATAGCACTTGATAGAAATGTAGAAAGAAAATGAAGGCTGTAAAAGGTGATAAGTAGGAAAAGAAATAATCCAGTGAAAAGTTATAAATCCAGGGAATACAAAGGAGAAGTGCAAATGGGGAAATCTTTCTTGGTGGAGCTATTGTATTACTTTTACAACAAGGAAGTCTGGTATGAATATATAAACTTCTACTTTGCATAAAGTCTTATGTCAGTGTTGACATCTGGAGTTGGGATACGTGAAATTCCAGAGACTGAGACATGCTGCTTAAGCCAAACTTACCTAGAAATTAATGGCCAAGAAAATCCCCATTTTGGAATTTTAAATTCCTTGATTTTGCTTTTGAATTTAAAGAATGCAGAGTCATGGTCATAGCTATTTATTCATTTTGACTTGTTGATTCAGTATAAAAGTCTTCTCACCCAGAGAATAAAGGCATACCTTATTTTGTTGTGCTTTCAGATTTTTTTTTTTTAATTGAAGGTTTGTAACAACAGCAACCCTGCAATGAGCAAGTTTATTGGTACTATTTTCCAACATCATGTGCTTACTTCATGTCTCTGTGACACATTTTAATTTGGGTATACACTTTTCTTAGACATATGCTATTGCACACAGTAAACTACAGTATATTATAAATATAATTTTTATATATACTGGGAAATAAAAAAAAATCATTTGAATAACTTAATTTCAATATTTGATTTATTTCAGTGTTGGAACAAAAACTGCAATATCTCCAATGTATGCCTGTATTTAAATGCATATAAAATATTGAGATGTAAAAATCACAGTCTTTCAAAACCCGATGAATTACTCAATGAATCTTTAGGGAAAATGGCATGGACTTTCACTCAATTAGATATGGGTTTAAATTTGCATAATGGTACTTAATGTACGTCTTATCCAAAGAGGTGCTGATTCAAAGTACCAGAAATTTGTTGGCTTTTATAAGGGATATTTATTTGGGATAAAAGTTTAGTTACAAGACTCTGAAGTTTCCAAGACAAGGTACCATAAGAGGTATTTTCTCACAAAATATTTGGCCACATATTGAAGCAAGATGGCTGCCAATCTCTGCTAGGGTTCAGTCTTCCTCTTCCTCTTAAGGCTCCATGGGCCCAGCTTCTTCTGATATCAGCTGTAGGCTGGGGGGCTTGTTTCCTTCTGGGCCTTCTCAGCTGCTCAGGGCTCTCGTCTCTTCAGCTGCAAACTATCAGGTGAATGGCTCAGCTCTTCCCAGGCCTCAAGGATCAAAACTGACAAAGTTCTCTCTTCTCTTCTTCTGTTTCTTCTTCTGTGTGTCTTCTTGAGTGTGTGTCCATTTATATAGCTCACCAAGGGAGTGGGGACTTAAGCTGAGTTACACCCTACTGACATGGTAGAATCCAAGCCCTAATCTTAATATAATTTAATCAAAGACATCTCAGCCAAATTTAATACAATCAAAGAGGATCACACCCAGATGAACAGAGCAGTTTACAAACATAATCTTTTTTTTAAAATTCATAAATAATCTAAAACTGCTACATTATCTTTGAAATTTGGGAAAATATTACTTTCTCTTAATTGCATGTTCTTAAAGGGATTCTATGTGTGCCCAACCCAAGATTTACACACTTGCAATACTTTCTCTCCAGGGCATCCCTAAATTATGGACTTGGTGCAAAACTGTTTCTGTGGCATCTACAGAATGAGGGACACCTGTGGTTGCTCTTTCAGGTCTTTAATTTTCATAGGTATGCCCAGACAGTCCTTTATTCTGACTTTCTTGCCTCTCTTATTGCCCTAACTATTGCCAGGGCATTGCTGTCATTATTTAGACTGAAGATGTTATAGAATTTTCTGGAAATCCAAGTCAGCATAATTTGAAATTGCATGGGAATTAATGCCCCAAGGGCTTTATTTTGACCAGAAAGAGATCACAGTTGGCAGATAATTTTTTTCCTATCTTATTTCATTGGAAACTTGTGCTTTGCTGATGTATCTTTATTATTATTATTATTATTATTGAGTTGGTTTATGTCTTCTGAATGAAAGTGTGACAAGTGATATGTGAGTGTTTCTATGGAATTTTGAGCCTGATCTTTTTTTGTTCCCCTTTTATTTAATGAGGATTCATATATAGTTTGAGTAGAAAAAATATTGTAGCTAATAATGTGGAATGGCAATATAATGTGTAAACTTTGGTGCAATTATTTTACTGAAAACTAGTAATTGAGAGAAATACAGATTTCAGATTGTCACTTCCAAATATTTGCCAATATAGGAGAAGCAGACAGGTAATGTCTGTTCATCTAAAGATGTCCAAGTTCTAACTCCCAGACCCTGTGACTCTCTTACCTTTAATGGAAAAATGGGCATCGCTGTTTGAATTAGTTAAGGATATTGAGATGGGCTGATTATCCTGTATTACCTGCATATTCCCAATATAATCATTAAGGAATGTACAGAGGAAAGAAGGAGACATGTTTGTCAGAGGCAGAGAAGGAAATGTGATGAAAGAGGTAGGTTGGAGTGATGAGTTGGTTGGCATGAAGGGATAAGCCAAGGAGGAAGGACTCCTGCAGAAGGTGGAAAAGGCAAGGAATGCAGTGTGCTGACACCTTGAGTGTTAGTGCAGCAAACCCATTTTAAATTTATGTCCTCCAGATTTTTGAGATAACTTTGTTTTAGTATAAGCCACTAAATTTGTTGTAATTTGTTTCAGCAGCAATATATAACTAATGCATGAGACAGGAAAATTACTTTTAGAAAATTAACATGTGAAAACCAAGTTAAAAGAAAAAAATGCTATAGTTTTATTTCTTGACCTTAATTAACTTAACAAAACATATAGTATTGTTAATATTCCAAGGTGAGTTTAGCACTATTGCTTCAATTATCTTCACCTAGCTAGAGGCAAGGAGAATCATTTTATTACTGGGAAATACACTTCTCTAATTTCAAGTGTATTGGCTGGTGAAACCAAACATGCCCCTAACAAATTAAAATCAAACAATGACACATAAAAGTCAAAAACATAAAAACCTTGTATTAGTCAGCCAAAGGGGTGCTAATGTGAAATACCAAAAATGGGTTGGTCTTTATAAAGGGTATTTATTTGGGGTAGAAGTCCACAGATACCAGGCCATAAAGCATTGAGTTTCTTCTCACCAAAGTTCATTGGTGTTGGAGCAAGAAAGCTGCCGACGTTTGCCAGCGTTCAGGCTTCTTGTGTTCCTCTCTTCCCAGGGCTGCGTTTCTCTCTGGGCTTAGCTCTTCTGGTTCCTCCACAAGGTCATCTGTAGACTTTTAGGCAAACAGCTCACTTCTCTTCTTCTGGGGCCTTTTCTCCAATATCAAAACTGCTACTCCAAAACTGCTACTCAAAACTGCTTCAACTCTGTTCTTGCCTTGCCTTTTATATTTGATTCGCCACCCACCAAGGGGTGGGGCTCAATGCCCTACTGCCGTGGCCCAGCCAGCGCCCTAATCATAACCTAAGCATGCCCAGATTAACAGATCAGTTTACAAGCATGATCCAATTATATTTTTGGAATTCATAATTACATTAAATTGGCCAACGACTACAAACCTGAAAAGCTAACGTAATCAAATTATTCCCTATTTTGTGTCTTGAGACGAGAAATAACCATCATATATTTGGACTTTTCTGCTTTCAGCTCTTCTGTTTATCTTGACCATAAGTAGAAATTCACACATTGACAAGAGACTCACAGTTATAGGTTTGGTTTTGTCTTTCCCCCAACCAGAAATATTAAAAATGTAGTTAATTACTAGACTCCTTCTTCACTTTGCATGCCATGCTTACTTTCTCCCAATTCATCTTATGTTGAAAACATTTTACATGTACATAGATGTTTCACATGACTATCAGGTCCTTGAGAAATCATGGCACTTTTAGGAAAATTATCTTTTTTTAAATTTTCATTCCTGAGCACACTAATTAAAATGCCAGAAGAAGAATATTTGAATTTATGGTTTCATAACAAAGGCAATTCTATACAATGTCTAGCATAATAATATTTTATGAGAAATTTAAATTTTTTGCCATATTTGAAAGCACATAAATATTTTGCTTGGGTGGAATAAAAGTGATGAAATGTAGAATCATCTTATGGTTGTTCTCAGAATGTTGTGCCATACCTATTTCCATTCATTTTGAAGCATTCTTGTGCTTAGTTCTATTTTCCCCTAAAGTTTTATTTGTCTGTGGTATAAATTGACTTTAAAGAGTAAGATAACAATATGCCCATAAAAGATTGTAAAATAGATGTAAAAAGGGTAGAATAATAAAAAAATAAATAAAACCTTTAATAATTGGACAAAAGATGGGAATGGCAGAGAAAATAACCTTGCTATTATTTCCTTGTTTAGAAATTACAATTTACGTTTTATTTATTTAATTTAAAATTATTATTTATTCCATATGCTTGATTCAATTTTATAATTGATATATTTTTATATATTGAACAATTGGTTGGGTATTTTGGGTTGGAATAAAATGCTTTAAGATTGTTCCCATTAAAATTAAATTAAAGTAATATAGTCATTTATTATCTCTTCATTCAAAAGCAGGGTTTTCAGAAGCAAATTTAAATGTTAAATAAGAAAGCTCTATTTGTAAATTTGCATTAATTTGAAAAAGTGGCAAGGTTTATTTAGGAAACTCTTCAATGACATCCTTGTCCTAGAAAATTAGAAGACTCAGCACTGGTGTCAGTAAGGTATAAACAACACAGGCTATTTTATCAGTATCTAATGAGGGATTGGCCCTTGATTGCAAGCTGAATATGCACAAGCAAAGAAATGATGTTTCAATTCTACCTCACACCATATACAAAAATCAACTCCAAATGGATTAAAGATTTAAACATAAAACCAGTATAAGAAACTTTGGTAGCAACTTTTGTAACCTGAGGTTTAGTAGAGATTTCTTAGATATGACAACAAAAGCAAGAGCAACAACAACAAAAAAATAGATAAGATGGAATTCATCAATAATTTTTAAAATGTGTACTACAAAAGACGTTATCAAAAAATGAAATGAAAATTTACATAATGAAAGAAAACAATTGCAGCTATATATCTGATAAAAGTTTAATACCCAGAATATATAAACAATGGCTAAAATTCAATAACAAAAAGACAAATCGATGTTATAATGTACAAATGATCGAAAAGACATTCCTCCAAAGATATACAAATGGTCAATAACTGGTCATAAAGGAAATGCAAATAAAATCCACAATGAGATACTACATCTCACCCACAAGTTTGGCTATTATTAGAGCATAGAAAATAACAAAGACCTGAAGTGTCAGAGCAAGCAGAAAATTTGGAACTCTAAAACATTACTGGTGCAATTATAAATGGTACAAGCACTATGGAAAGCAGATTGGCAGTTCCTTAGAAAGTTGAGCATAGAATTATCACATAACCCAGGAATTTCATTTCTTAATATTCATCCAAAAAATTGAAAGCTAGGATTTAAATAAATATATGTATATCAGTGTTCACTGAAGCATTATCCATAATAGCTAAAAGGTGGAAGCAATCCAATTGTCTATCAACCAAAAAATGGTTAAACAAACTATGGTAAAAACATTCAGTGTAATACTGTTCAGTCATAAAAAAAGAATGAACTTTTGATACATGTCTTTAGATGTTATTAACCTAGAAGACAACATGTTGAATGAAATAAGTCAGACACAAATAGATGAATACTATGTAGTCTCAATTCTTATAGGAAATGCTTACAACAGACAAATTCATAGAGACATACAGTAGCTTTCAGGTTACCAGGGACCTGGGGCATAATGGTATTAGGGAATTATTGCTATCTTGTTACAGGGTTCCCATTTGAGGAGATGAAATATTTGGGGTAATGGATATTGGTGATAGTGATAGAATACTGTGAATGTAATTAATATCAATGAACTGTGCACTTGAAAATTGTTAAAATGGGAAATTCTGAGTTATATATTGGTTACTATAATAAAAGTTTTAAATATTATATATATTAAATGTCAGTAACATTGGCTTTACTTTGCCACATTTAAGTCTATTTTATAAGAGAAATGGGTATGTCAGCATAGTTCATCTTTGTATAGTCAGGTATTAAAAATAATACCCAGGATTGGTAAATATTCTAAAAATATTTATCTACTAATTAACTGAGAAGGGATGTATGAGTGGATGAATAAACTACTTAAATATCTATTTCAAAAATTCCAAAATTGAACAGGTTTTTTCTCCAGTGCTTTAATCTGACTTTAATGTTATTTGAACTTTGATAAAGAAATGGTGACAACTTGCATCCCTAAAATATTCACTACTTTAAAGGTTGATCTATCACTTACTGCCTCATCTTGATTTTTCTGATATGTAATATGGGCTGGAACATTCCATTCTCCTAAATAATACAAAGTAAAATAATGAAGTAAAAGAAAAATTGTGGAAAACAAAGACATTGCCAATATAAGGTGAAAATATTTTCATAGAATTAGTGGAAAAATAAAGGCATAGAAAAATAGATATGTTCTAATGAGGTGATAGAGAAAGCAGAATTTAGGTTGAAGTCTATATATTAGAATCAAAACGTGAAGAAAAAAGAAGTTAGTGCTTTCAAACCACCTATTCTAAATAATTACATATTTTGAGTAGATGTAACAGTATAAGGTGCTTTAAATTTTTTTATTTATTTAAAAAATATATCAATAACTTCTTTGGGAAACCTCCAAATAATTTTTTTTCTTATTTTAAAAGTGTCATTGGAGAATGGCTTGACATGAAAATTAACTGAAGGTAGGTTGAGACAAAAGTATTTATATAATAGATGTAAAGAAGAATTAAAAAAAATAAAATACAAACATTGATGAATATGATTAAATAAATCTATTTTTTTTAATTTTGTATAGGAATCCCAGGAAAAATATCATCCTTGTTCTGGGTTTGTCTTTTGTGGAGCCTAGAAAATTATGTTCTTGCACTAACCCACTCCTGCGCCTGAAAATGCAGTGTAATGAAACCTTTTGTTTATATTCAATTAAGGGACTTTCAATTAGATTGCTTTTGATTAGATACCTTTAGGGCCTTTGTTTGGACTATGTCAGTGAGGCAAGACCCAGGTTAGGTACAGCCTTGGTACTATAAGCTTTTGCCCCAAGTAAATTCCTTATAAAAGCCAACCCATTTCTGGTATCTTTGCTTTGGCAGGCTTTGGCAGACTTTGGCAAACTAATACAGTAGTGTTCTAACTAATAACAGGAAACCTACTTGTCTTGTAAAACAAGAAAGGAAAGTATGTTTATGAAATGAAGAAATATTTTTCAAAATTATACTACATTGGAGATGTGAAAAGGAAGAAAAGAGTCATAAAATCTACCTTTTAATCCCTTTTAATCATAAGATTCATGGGGTTTTATCTGGTTGAATAATGTTTGAATGTATATTACCAAACTCAAAACAAATATATAGCATGTAGTTAAAGGAGAAAGCACAGGACTCAAAGCTCTGGTCACATAAATTTTTCAATGATTTCATTTAAAGTCAATATTTGCTAATTTTCAAAAATAAACACATTTGATGACAAAAATTAAATTATGTGAATCTCTTTCATTAATAAGTAAAATTGAAATACTTAAAGAAAATTATTTATCAGGCATAGCTTTTAGTCAATTGGCTGAGCCATAAATACATATTTTTCAAATTTAAAACCCTATAGTATTTATGTTGTAATATTTTGGACTCAGATATATCATTGAGCTGATGGCAAATATTACATTATGGGTATTTTAATTTGCTAAGTTTGCTGATACAAAATAGCATAAACTGATTGGCTTTTATGATGGGGAATTTATTAGTGTAACAGTTTACAGTTCCAAGGCTGCAAAAATGTCCCAATCAAAGCATCATAAGAGATGTTTTCTCACAAAATGTCAGCTGCTAGGAGATCCTGGAGTCCTGAAACATAGTTAGGCAAGATGATGGGTCTGCCAGTCTCTCTCTACATTCCCCTA
Organism: Cabassous unicinctus; assembly: GCA_029593785.1. Taxonomy (NCBI): domain Eukaryota; kingdom Metazoa; phylum Chordata; class Mammalia; order Cingulata; family Chlamyphoridae; genus Cabassous; species Cabassous unicinctus. The sequence continues at coordinate 11,263 of JAQZBX010035697.1, forward strand.
GAGCTCAGCTGTGGACAATCAAGCATATATCCCTGGGCCACATCTCCTTGATGCTCTGAGGGATAATCTGTCTCTCTGCAGTCATAGGTGAGCCTCGGCTGTCCTCTTTCACATGGTTCTGCTCAAAATTGCAGAACTCCCTTTCTGTGTCTCTCTTTCTCTGTTTATATAAGACTCCAGTAAGAGGGAAGAGACCCAACCTAGGTCATGCCTCACTAATGTAGTCCAATCAAAGCCCTTATGTGATCTAATAAAGTGATCTAATCAAACTATTCTTCACAGAATTTAATGAAAATTAATTATCCACAGGAATGGAGTAGTTCAAAAACATAATCTTTCTGGGATTCACAAAATTCAAAATGTCACAATTCTGTTTTGGAGGTAACAGAGTAAATCCTAAGGGAGAACTGAAATGCAAGTATGTTGATTCCAATCTATCCAAAGGGCAACCTGAAAGCATGAGCCAGGAGCACCATCTCCTTGCTTTTCCTAGAACTTACCCTGAAGGAAGATGCAAGTTTCAGGTAATTAAGCAGTATAAGAAGCAATCAATTCTACATGGGCTGGGGCAAAGGAATCTAAGCTTTAGAACATACAATAGAGCAATCTGAAATAAGGAAATTCTACTTCGTAGGTATAGAGAAAGTATTCCAATTCCTGCAAACAGGAAAATTTATGAGGCCCCAAACAAGCCTATGACAACACGCAGGCTCAGAAAAGAAGAGGAAACAAGACTTTTGACTCTGGCTGACCTTGATCAGGGAGTGAAACTCTGAAGGAGAGCATCTGAAAACAGAAAGCCAATTTTCAAAGCCATAGAAAAACGTTTTTTTGCATTGCTATTTTTTCTTACCTCCTTCACTCAATGATGTATCTGTCATATAACTAGCTGTATACAAACTTAATAAAAATACAGTTGAAGGTCTAAATCCTTAAGATAAAACATTAAAATATTAAAATGTACTTTGTGAAACAAAAATCTACAAGACAAACAAACATATAAGAAACTACAGCCCATTGAAAGGAAAAAGAAAAACTTCAGAAAACATCAAAGAATAAGACCAGATGTTAGAAATACTTAAGAAAGAATCAGTGAAATTAAATATAGCACATATGAAGTAATTCAGAATAAAGATGAAAAAGAAAATAAAGAGAAAAAGTGAGCAGAGCCTAAGAGACATGTGAGATACCCTTAAGAATACCAATATAGTCCTAGCAGAAGTTCAAGAAGATAAAAGAAAGAAAGGAGCAGGAGAAATATTCAAAGAAATAATGGTAGAAAACTTCTTTAGTTTAAGGAATTAAAGACATGTACTCCCAATCAAGGAAACCAGGAACAACAAATTGAATAAATTTGAGGAGCACAGTGGCCAAACAGTGGGAAACCTGTAGAATGCAATGACAAAGATAGAGTCCTGAAATCTGCAAGATAAAAGCAACATGTTAAGTAAAAGGCAATCCCTATAAAATTAAGTGCTAATTTCTCAGCAAAACTCATAAAGGCATGAAAGCAGTGGGATGAAATATTTAAGTGTTAAAAGAAAATAATTTCAAGAGAGAATTTTATATCTGGCAAGGCTGTCATGAATTAGAATGAGATTAACACATTGGCAGATAAACAAAAGCTGTGGGAGATCATCACCACTTGACCTTTCCTATAAGCAATGCTACAAGGAGTTCTTTAGATATAAAAGGAAAGACATTAGATAGTGGATCAAAACAACAGAAAGAAATAAAGATCTTTAATAGGGTGACCATATGGGTAATTAAAGTATTATAATTATACTGTGTTATACTGTATTGATTTTTTAATATAAATAAATTATTTATTTGCACAGATTTTAAAAAGCACATGCTTGAAAAGTAATTACAAATCTATGATTTAATGGACTGAATGCATAAAGATATAAATTGCAACAAGTATAATCACAAAGTGAACAATAGTGCGGTATAGGAACAATATTTGTGTATACTGTTGAAGTTAAGTTGGTATCAAATCAAATGAGATTATTATAGTTTTGGCATGCTGTATTTAACCACAAAGAAAATTCTGAAAAAATTACCAGAAGGAAATGAGGAGGGATCAAAATAACACAAAACAAAATATCAAACAGATATGACAGCTATTAATGGCAGAATTGAGGGATAAAAATGGTATAAAACCAACAAAGTACAAATTGTAAAATGGTGGGAAAAAGTCTACATTATTAATAATTACTCTAAATGGAAATGGACTAAACTCTCCATCAAAAGGCAGAGAATGACATTATGGTTAAAACTATATCCTTTGTACAAGACACTCAACCTTAATTCAAAAACACATTAGTTGAAATGAAAAAATAGGAAAATATTACATGCAAATAGTAACCAATGATAACTGAGAAGTGTGGTAGCCACACAAATATCAGATAAAATAGTGCTCAAGTCCAAAACTGTTATAAGGACAAAGGATTATACTATATACTGATAAAGTCGTCAAGTCAACAAGAAGACATGATAGTTATAAGTATTTATGCCTGGAAAAGCAAAGGCACAAAACAATGAAGAAAATACTGAACTTTTGAAAGGTGAAAGAAATGGTTTTATGATCTAGTAATAAACATCAATACACAACTTTTAATAATGGATAGAACATTTAGATAGAAGATTGAGAAGAAAGTGGAAGACCTGAGTGATATTATAAGCAGCCAAGAGCTGGGATATATATGTAAAACACTTCATCCAATAAGATCAGAATACATATTCTTCTCTACTGCACATGGATGTTTCTAAGAAATAGATGATATGTTAGAACACATTATAAGACTTGGTAAATTTAACAAGATTGAATCATATTTTGAATGTTCTCTGACAACACCAAAATAATGCTAGAACTCAGAAAGAGAGAGATAACTGGAAAATTCTCTGATATGTAGAAATAAAAACGCATACCCTTAAACAACAAATATATTAAAGAAATCACAAAAACAATTGGGAAATATCTTAAGGTGAATGAGCAAAAACAAAACATACTAAATCTTATGGATGCAGCAAAGGCATTTGTGAGAGGGAAATTTTTACCTCTGAATTCTTTCAACAAAAAATGAAAAAATTCTCCAATATGAGAACTAAGCTCATAACATAAGGTCCTAGAAAGAGAAATGGATAATTAATTCAAAGGGAACAATTAGAATGAAATTACAAAAATCATAGTGGAGATAAACATGATAGAGTAAGAAACACAGTAGAGAAGTTCAATGAAATCAAATGCTGTTTCTTTGTAAAGATCAATAAAATCAGCTAACTTTATCTTGTTTGAAAAAGACAAAAAGGGAGAAGACAGAAATAAGTGAAATAAGAAATGAAAAGAGGGACATTACCATCCACCCCACAGTAATAAAATGGAGTATAAAAGGATATTATGAGACTAGATCGGGCGCATTCAGGGTGGTATGGCCGTAGCAGTGAGGTGGAGCCGGTGGCCACTGGACATTTTTGGGGTAGGGAGAGGAGGGGCAGTTGAAATACTTGGGCTTTTTGGGGACTTTGGGGGTTGTCCTGAGTGGCGAAGCGGCGACGGATGTAGGCCATTTTTCATCAGAATATACCATGCAGAACTGGGTGGGAGAGAGTGTGGTCTGTGATGTGAAATGTGGTCTATGCTCGGTGGCAAGGCCCCAGGATGTGTATTTCCATTGCGGGTGTTGTACCACACGGATGAGGAATGGTTGTGTGGGATGTTGTTGGAGGTGTGGGTGGTAGGGAACATGGGAATCCCTGTAATTTCTGAGTAATATTTAGGTAATCTAGGCACCTTTAAAAATATTGGTATATATGTAACAAATAACATTTATTTAAACAAGTGCACTTATATGCATATGTATTTATATATCATTTTACAAATAAAAAATTTTTTTAAAAAAAGGATATTATGAAGAATTGTGCCCCAATAAATTAGATAAACTAGATGAAATGGACTAATTACTGGAAACATACAAACTGCCTACACTGACTAAAGAAGAAATAGAAGATATTGAAAGACCAAAAATGATGAAAGAGATTGAATCAGTAATCAAACCCTCCCAATAAAGAAAAATACGGGCCCAGATGGATACACTGGAAAATTTCACCAAATTTTCAAAACCAACAATCTTACACATATTCCTCCAAAAATTGAACTGAAGGGACTATGTCTTGTTTTAATTTTCTAAACGCTACAAAGGCAATATACTAGAAATGGCTTGGCTTTTACCATGGAAATTTATGAGTTTAAAAGCTTACTGTTTCAATGCTGAGAAAATTTCCAAATCAAGGCTACATCAAGACACTGACCTTCAGCAATCCTGAAGTCCTTTCTCACATTGCAAGGAACATGGTAGCATCTGCTAGGGCTATCTCTGGGTCTCATTCCTTCCAGGATCTTGCTTCCTCCAGCTTTCTCTAGGCTACTGTCACCTTCTCACCACTCCTATGGCTTTCTCTCTCCTGAGTTCTTCTGGCGTCCAATAATTTTACCCTCAACTGCAATATGTTTCTTTCTATCTCTGGGTTACATCTCTCCATATTCATCCTGTTTACAAAGGACTCCAATAAAAGGATTAAGACCCACCTTACTCTATGCCTTATTGAAGTAATCTGATCAAAAGATTCTTAATTGAAACTAATTCAAAGGGCCCATCTACAATAGTTTCACACACAAAGGAATGGATGAGCTCTAAGGACATGATCTTTTCTTGGGTACACACAGTCTCAAACTACCACAACTTCTTACTCATTTTATGGGGTTAGCATCACCCTAATATGAAAACTAGATAAAGATACTATAATAAAATTATGGACTAATATCGCTCATGAATATTGTTGCAAAGATACTCAACAAAACGCTGGCAAAGAGAATCCAATGGCCTGGTAAAAGAATTATACACCATGACCAATGAGATTAATCCCAATGTTCCATGGTTGTTCAACATAGGAAAAAATCAACTAATGTAATTCTTCACATTAATAAATAAAGCAAAACACTGAAAACAAACAAAATAAAAACATGACCATCTAAATTGATGCAGATAAATCATTTAGCAAAATCCAGTGTTTTTTCTTGTAAAAACACTGAAAAACCTAGGAATAGTAGGAAATTAATTCAAAATGGTAAATGTCTAATAGTAAAATCCCACAGCTAACATCATATTCAAGGTCAAGACAAGGATTCCCACTATTAGCAACAATATTCAAAAGTGTTGTGTCACCTTTAACCAGAGTAACTAGGCAAGAAAAAGAAATAAAATCAACAAAATTAGAAGGAAAACATTCCCTGTTTACAGATAACATGATCGTATATATAAAAGGTTCTCAAAAAGCTACAACAAAGTTAAAAGCTAATAATAAATTTAGCAAAGTTGAAGGAACAATATCAACACAAAAATCACTGATGTTTCTATAAATTAACAATTTAAAATTTTAAGAGGAAATGAAGAATAAAATTCTTTATACTTGTACTGTAAAAAATTAAATAACTAGGATAAAATTTATCAAAGGCTGTAAAGGACTTACACACAGAAAACTCAAAACATTGCTGACACTACTCAAAGAAGACCTAAATGAATAGAAGAATATTCTGTCATCATGTATTTGAAGACTAAATATTGCTAATGTCAATTCTACCCAAAGTGATTTACAGATTCAATACAATCTTAATCAAAATTCCCAAAGACATCTTAGCAGAAATGGAAAAGACAATCAACAAATTTGTATGTATGGATAAATGAAAAATAGCACAAAAAATATCCTTTAAAAAGTAGGATATTGAAACCTAAACACTTTCCGATTTTAAATTTTATTACAAGTCTACAGTAATCAAAACATCATGACACTGACACAATGGGCAGACATAGAGATCAATGGAATTGAAATTGGAGTTCAGAATTAAACCTTCATGTCTATGGTCAAATGAATTTTAAAAGGGGTGCCAAATCCTCTCAATGAGTAAAGAATAGTCTCTTCAAAATGTGGTTTTGAGGTAACTGGATAGGACTATGCAAAAAAATGAATGTGGACCTCTATATCTCACCATATACAAAAACTAACTCTAAATAAACCACATACCTAAATATAAGAGCCAAAATTTTTAAAAAAGCTTTTGGGTATTGAATTATGTACTCCAAAAAGCATGTTCTTAATGATAATCTATTGCTGTGGGAATGATGAAGCAACAGGAAATAGTGTGGTCAGGGTAGACCTCTGTGAAATTTGTCATTTGATCAGACTTGAAGCATAAGTCTAAGTCATATGGGAGGAAATTGTTACAAACAGGAGAACACCAGTGAAAGGGCTTGTATAGGTGGTGAGTTGTGCAATTTCAGGAACTTAGAGCAGGTCCATCAAACAAGAGTGATATTCTATTGCTAGGTGTGAGGGTAATAATCAACCAAGTACATGCGTATGGATGGAGATAACTGCTATGGAAGAAAAATTAAGTGGAGGGGTTCCAATGAGAGAGCAGGGCCTGCTGTCTTCAAAATTAAATAACAGAAAATTATTTAGGAAAAAGTCACATGAGAGCATCCATACAAAGTGAAATAGAGAGTCTTACAATTACCTGGAAGAAGTGAGGCTCAACCAAATGGAATCATGAAAACAACATTCAATAATCCTACTTTGTGTCTTTTCATCTCAATGTTTTGTGTAAAGAATATAATATATTGGATTTTTGAATTATGACTCGTTCTGATACACTTTGACTTTTTTGAGGAATTTACTCTACATAATACATATAAAAATAAAATTTCTTTAGTATATGTAATTTCATTACATTAATATTTCCAGTTTCCTTTCCAAAATATATTTTCATTTCCTGTCCCCTCTTTCTTTTTGTCTTCAGTTATTTGCAAATAGCTGCTCTGTTGCCCTCGCATCTCTTTCTATATTTTGAAGGGCAAGTATCCTACAAAAATTCCTTACTTGCTCTATGCTATATTCTCGAAATTTCCACAAAGTCTTGAGTTCATTTTTTTAATTGGATTTTAATCTTTCTGTATAGATATGAGAGACTTTAAATATACATGATGTCAAAGTATCATTTGTTTCTATTAATTGTATTTTCATTGACTTCCTTGATTTTTCAAGAATTCCTGAAATAATTATTGGCATAAAATTAGTTAACAAAAATTTACATGATGTTTTTCATGTTCATAGCAAAAGTTTGTATAAAGCAGGTTAATAGAACATAAACTCAAGGAATACACATGGTTAACATGAGCATTTTCAAGGCCCCCAGTACTTAACATACTGAACAAAAATAGCTAACATTATTTGAAAGCTATTACATCAAATGCATTTAAATTTAGTGTTTTTTGCCAGCATATACAAAAGGAAAAGTTATTTGGCAAATTTTAGACACTAGGTGTTAATCATATGCCATGGGAGAGAACAAGAGAACTGGGAGAATCAGACTTGGACAAAGATTGAAGAAAGATAAGGAAATTTTTGGTTCATTCTGGAAATATCAGTATTACAGGGAGGTTATAAGGAAGGCCAAGAGAGAGCAGCTAGAAAAGAAAATCAGAAGTATACCAGACCCAAATAGGAAGAGCATAATGAGAACAGTTGATATGAACATTTAAGCATAATTTTGTACAAATAAAATACATAACTGTTACTTATAATGGGAAAGTAAAGTGTGGCATGTTTTTGCTCCTACAGATTGAACACTAGAAACATAGTAATGATTCAATATAAAACAATTATTTTATATTAAATGTGCAATCTACTTAAAATATTTTAATGAGATTATATAGTCATTTCAATTGCACAATAAAAACAACATATTCAGATTAGAACCAGGATAAATATATAAAGATGTGAATGCCCTAGTGCTTTGCATAATATTAAAAAATAAACATTATTTTTAGAATAAATGAATGAAAATCTCTGGTAGAAAAAGATGAATAAAATATAACCAGTTTAAGAAATCTCAACCAAAATGATGAGGGCAAACAATCTTAATTATATCCTGTGATTCAAAGTAAAAACCTTATATCAGCTATATAATAGTGAATAGGATAAATATAATAATATTCTTTTTTCATTGAAAACAAATGACCACAAAGATACATGGTTTTGGTAGGGGTATTATGGGAACACTGTGTTTTCTGTTTGAATGAATAGGTAGGCAGTAGCCCCATTATATCTTGACAATAATGCAGTATTAAATTTCATATGTGGTCCCTTTTATGATAAAATTTTATAATATAAATATTTTTAAGTGAAGTTAACTGACCATGAACAAGGTATGAAAACTCTCTGTTGCCCAGTAACAACATCTATAAATTTCAGCCATTCAAACATATTTATTCTAGGCATTGGGGATAAAGAATTTAACATAACTGGCAAAAATTTTGTGCTTGTTGAAGTTTCAATGTGGAGAAAACAGAGTGAAAAAAAGGTATAATCAAAACATATAAAATGTCAGGTAGGGATGACTGCTATGGGAAACAAATGCAGTGCTCTTGAGGGATGAGTCATGTGTGATTTTAAATAGGGTGGTATGGGATGGTCTTAAGAGCAAAAGAATGATGAAAGACCCATGCAGTTAAATGGAGAAAGGGAATTTCAGAAAGAAGAAATAAATGCAAATATTCCAGGCAGCATCAGTTCTAATTGAGTAGGGGATGCTGAGGTCAGTGTAGCTGCTCCAAAATGAGTGTGATAGACCCAGTGATAAGGACAATTTAAAGAAGTAAGGAGCAGGGGTAAAATCATGTTGGGCCTGTAGACCCTGAAGCAATTTTGATTTTTACACTTAATGTGATGGGAAATCTTATTGGTTTTGTGAAGAAAAGTGATATGATATGACCTATATTTTGAGAGTATCAGTGGTTCATATATTGAGATTAGATTAAAGGGGTGTAAATCAGAATGGAGGAAGACAATCTAGAAGGTTGTGGCAATAATTTAAAGATGGAAATGATGGTCTTTGGATGAGGATTGTAGCAGAGGATGTCTTGAAAAACAGTCACTCTCCAATTATATTCTGCACAGAAAACCAATATGATATGCTGATGGAAAAGATGTGAGATGTGAGACAGAAAATTAAGGAATGATACATATGTCTTTGTCTGAAAAAGCAGAATAGCTTTTCATACCTGAGATTAAATTTCAAATATTGCAAATCTCTATCAGAGTATTATCTTGTGAAAGTAAATAAACCATGTTGATTATATATCTAAGGCCTTTGAATATTGTCTGGCATTCATTAAGTGCTCTTTATATATAATTTTTATTTTGCTATTATTTTACAACATCAATAATTTGCAAACAAAAGTTATTGTTCATATTTTGTCATGCTCTATCCCAATCTTATTTTATCATTTTAAAGTAGTTCAACTTTTACCATATGTTGAATTTTGACATACCACCATGAACAAAATAATTTTCTTTTAAATATACAACTTATATAAAATATGACATGCAATCATATAAACAGAGAAAATAGAAAAAATGTAAATATATTAATGGATTAACATTTTCAAATGTTATATGATATTTATTTAATAATATCATGAATGCATTTTATAATATGTTACCAGAAAACAGGATAATATGAATTTTATTAAAGGATAAGCAATTTCTAAACTTATTGTTGTCTGAAAAATTAGGTAAAGTGTTGACCATCATTGCAAAGGAAAACCAACAGAATATATTATCTAAATCACAGAATTGTACTTAAAGGAAAGCCAGGCCAGCACAGATCATACAAAAGTCATGAAAATGTAAAGTGCTTATAAGTATTTGAAAATACACAATGAATCTTCAAGATGAGGTATTAGTTAAAAAGAAATAGTTTAAAAAATAAATCTTTATTAAAGGCATCACTATAGGCAAAGAAAACAAAAAGGAACAGCAATAAATGTAGATTATAAACAACATAGAGTTCAAAGCAAAAATAAATGTTTAGACAGTAATTTATATGGATATTATGTATGGCAAGTCAAATTTTTTATATGAATTATAAATGTAGTGGAAATAATACACATTTTAATTATTGAATAAATTAATTAGCAGTGATGAACTTTGGAGAATTTATTACAATTTTAATCCTAAATTAGAGTTTGAACTTCATTTTAATCTTTTAAAAATATTTAAGAAAATGAATAAAATATAATTCTACAAAGAAAACCTTAATATAAATTAAAAGACCATTAATCACTTTAAGGGAAAAAATATTGCTTATAACCATAGCTAAAGTTTAAATACAAATGTCAAATACAAGAATATGAGAAAAATGTATTTTCTTGTATATATACTGAATAGTAGAGAAACTTAAAACTGCACTTCTGGATTGCATAGAGACATTTTTAAAAGGAAATATTAGAAAACTACTTGACCCAAATAGTATGGATATTATGCAGTTTGGATTAATTATCAATTCATAGTTTTACAACTTTTCTCTATTAAAATTCCTAAAACAAATGAAGAAAGAATTAAACTCAAAAATTTATATTATTATAAAGAACATAAACTTATAGAAAGCAGGAAAAGGGAAATACATTTTTTAATCGTAAGAAAACTAAACAAAAATTAGTAATTACTAAAGCTTGTTGATGCATCACAAAATGGTAGGGCTTTTAATTGTTTAGCAGTTAGATGCAAAAAAATTAGAAAGCACATATTAACCTCATGAATTTAGAAAACATTAGGTCTTAAGTCATTGCAAGATATGTTTCTTGATTTAACTCCTGCACCAAGAATATATTCATCTCCCAAGTTTAAGAGTCAAAGGAACTACCAAAGGTTATAGTTTTGAGTGCAAAACAATAGCTGCAGTATATAAATAGATAATGACAAATATTTATATATGTAATATATGTATACATATGCATAAGTATACCATGAACAAAACTCTTAGGAATGGTTAATATGTCTGTTTTCTTTAATGATATAAATATTTTCAAAAATTTTCTTCAACATTCACGTATTCTTTTTTTATAACTTAATTCTATCACAATATTTTACTTTGCTGTAAGACAAAATAATGAAATGCTCTTTTACCTTTTTAGCTGTTTGTTTATGAATGAGATTATCCAAAATTATTAAATTCAGTGAACATTGCATAAAAAATGTCACTGTGAATTCAAAATTCCCAAGAATGTGTGATTTCTGATTATTTATATATATATATTTAATTATTTATTTTCATATATATTTTAAAAGATACTTAGATTACATAGATGTTACATAAAAATTACAGGGATTCCTGTGATCTCCACCTCCCTGATTTCTTATTATTGTGGTCAAAATTTCTTAGCACTGAATAAATTTTTTCTATTCATCATCTGAATTAATCTAGAAAATAAGTCTATGGACTTAGAATTATTGATTTTTTACAATTAAGGACTCTAGATTTAAATTTTCAGTAACTTACTAAATGAAAAATACAGTGAAAAATCTGGCATTTTTCTAAACCCTAATTTTTCTAATCCAAAGCAGCATTCTGTAAAACTGAGCTACATTTCTTATTTTTAGAACAATTGGAATGACCTCTGAAAAAAGGTATCCATGAAAAAATTGTCTAAAATTGGGTATGCATAGGAATTTCTGTATTAAAATTTTAATATAACACCACATTTTTAGATTTTTTGCTCATTAGTTGCCCTTAAAAATACATATATTAAAACACAGGAATAACACATATCTCATGGCTTTCATATATAGTGTAGATTTCTAAAAACATATTCTTGGAAATTTTCCAGATCTTGTATGGTCGAATAGAGGATGGGCTCAAGAGAAATGCAAACAATTTTAAGGATGCTACTGACACCAAGTAAATTCTTAAATAGTGAAGAAAGAAAGATGAACTTAAATGTTGAACATGACTGTCACTACCATTGCCTGGAGCTCTCCCACTTATGTATGACTCTATGGACAGCACTTTTCACCTCTTTGTTCCTAAGACTATAAATGAATGGATTCAGCATGGGGACCACCATAGTATAAAACACAGAGGCCAGTTGATCCTTTCCCAAGGAGTAGGACTTTTTTGGTTTTAAATAAGAAAAAATCGTAGTGCTAATAAAGATGGTGACTCCCAGGAGATGGGAGGCACAAGTAGAGAAGGCCTTGCGCTTTCCTGAAGTGGAATTAATTTTCAGGATAGTGGACAGAATGGACCCATAGGACACAGAGATTGTGATAAGAGACACCATTACGTTTAAACTAGCGAGAATGAGTATCAAGATTTCAGAGTCATGAATGTCAGTGCAGGACAGGGCTAAAATTGGAATTATGTCACAGAAAAAGTGATAGATTACATTGGATTTGCACAAATGCAAACTGTTCATATAAAAAACAATGAGTAAGGATTCAGTAAATCCAATCACATAAGACCCAGTGATGAGGGCGCGGCAGAGTCTCGTGGACATAACAACTTGGTAATGAAGAGGCTGGCAGATAGCTACATAGCGGTCATAGGCCATTGACGAGAGAAGGAAAAATTCAGTGATAGCCAGGAAGAAAAAGAAATACATCTGGGTGAAGCAGCCTATGAATGAAATATATTTGTTGGAAGTCAGTAAGTTCTCTAAGGTTTCAGGAGTGATGGCAGTTGAGTAACCCAAGTCAAGGAGTGACTAGTGACTGAGGAAAAAATACATGGGGTTGTGAAGCTGGAGATCCAGGTGAATTATGAGTATCATCCCTGCATTCCCGAACAGGGCAATCAGATATATCAGGAGAAAGAGCATAAAGAGGACCCGCCGGATCTCTTCAGAGTCTGTCAACCCCAGAAGGATGAAGTCATGCACATTTGTCTTATTCCCAGTTCCCAGCATCCAACTCTTGTAAACTGTTGAGAAGTCATAGCAGATACTGAACATGAATGATCACAAAATTGTTTTGTTTATAAGAATGAACTGCCAGTTTTTAAACTAGTTTAGTGATACTAAAAATTCATGAGAAGGAGAAGTTTGCAAAATATGACTAAAAAAAAATCTTATTTTAACTGCCAAAGATAAATTTGGTATAAATCAACATTGAGATGCTATATAATAGTAACTTCTATAAATATTGCATAAGTAGAATGAACATTATACTTTTATAAATAGTCCCCTTCTTTAACATATCTATTCAGATTTAAATATTGTATGATATTTTTAAAAAGTGCACGCATTTATCAGATAAGATATAGAAAGTTAAGAAACTTACACAGAATCCCAACCATTAAGTATTGTTGGTTCT
>JAQZBX010035698.1:0-24471 GCA_029593785.1 Cabassous unicinctus
AACCCCAAATCAAGTAGAAAGAAGGAAATAAAGATTAGAACAGAGCTAAATGAAATTGAAAATAAGAAAGCACTAGAAAAAATAAACAAAAACAAAAGCTGGTTCTTTGAGATTAATAAAATGGACAAACCCTTAGCTGGAGTAACAAAGAAAAAATAAGAGAAGATGCGTATACTTAAAATAAGAAACAAGGAAGGGGATATCACCACTGACCCCATAGAAATAAAGAGTATCAAAAAAGGATACTTTGAAAAATTGTATTCCAACAAGATGGATAATTTAGAGTAAATACACAAATTCCTAGAAACACACAAGCAACCTACATTGGCAAAAGAAGAAATTGATGAACTAAACAGACCAATCAAAAGTAATGAGACTGAAATAGTCATCAAAAACCTCCCAACTAAGAAGATCCCAGAATCAGACGGCTTCACAGGTGAATTCTAACAAACATTCTGGAAAGAACTAACACAAACCATGCTTAAAGGCTTCCAAAAACTAGAAGTGGAGGGTACATTGCCTAACTCATGCCAACATCACCCAAATACCAAAGACAAAGATGTCACAAGAAAGAAAAAGTATGGACCAATCTCTCTAACGAACTTAGATGCTAAAATCCTCAACAAAATACTTGCTAATCGTATTCAACAACACATCAAACGAATTTTACACCACAACTAAGCCGTTTTCATCCATTGTATGCAAGCATGGTTCAACGTAAGAAAATCAATCCCAAGTAATACACCAAATTAACAGACCAAAAGAAAAAAAATCACATGATCATCTCTATAGATGCAGAAAAAGCATTTGACAAAACACAGAACCCTTTCTGATAAGAACTCTTCACAATATTGGAATAGAAGAAACCTTCTTCAACATGGCAACGTGTTTATATGAAAAACCCACCACTAACGTCATATTCAAGTGTGAAATCCTGAAAGCTTTCTTTCTACTATCTGGAACAAGACAAGGATGTCCACTGTCACTGCTCTTTTTTAACATTGTTAGAAGTAATTGCTCATGCACTTAGGCAAGAAAAACATATAAAAAAGCATGCAAATGGAAAGGAAGATCTAAAAAATTCACTATTTGCAGATTAATTGATCCTATATATAGAAATCCCTGAGAAAGCAACAACAAAGCTTGTAGACCTTCTAAATGACTTCATTAAGGAGGCAGGTTATAAGATCTATTTGCAAAAATCATTATCATTTCTATACACCAATAATAAGCAATCTTAGAAGGAAATCAGGAAAAAAATCCTACTTACAATAGTAACTAAAAGAATCAAATTCCTTGGAATAAATTTAGCAAAAGATGTAAATCACTTGTAAGCAAAATACTACACTACACTGTTAAAGGAAATCAAAGAAGACCTAATAAATGGAAGAATATTCCCTGTTCATGGATAGGAAGACTAAACATCATTAAGATGTCTATCCTACTCAGACTAATTTACAAACTTAATGTAATCCTAATAAAAATTATCACAGCATTTTTTACTGAATTGGAAAAGCTAATTATGAAACTTATTTTGAAGGGTAAGAGTCCCCAAGAGAAATGAAATTGTAGGACTCAAACTAACTGATTTTAAAACATCCTACAAATCTACAATGATCAAAACTGCATGGTATTGGCACAAGAATAGACATGCTGACCAAAGGAACCAAATTGACACTTGTGATATAGATCTTCACATATACAGTCAACTGATATTTGACAAGGTGACCAAGTCCATTCAAATGGGAAAAATTTGCCTCTTAAACAAACGGTGCTTGGAAACCGGCATAGTCATACACAAAATAATGAGAGAGGAACACCATTTCACACTATGTACAAAAATTAACCCAAGATGTTTCACAGATCTAAATATGAGAGCCAAGGCCATAAAGCTCCTGGAAGATATATAGGGAAGCATCTATGAGATCTTGTATTAGGTAATTGATTCATGAAATTTACACCCAAAGCATGAAAATGAAAGAAAAATTGATAAATGGGACCTCCACAAAACTAAAACAATTGCACCTCAAAAGAGTTTGGTAAGAAAGTGAAAAGTCAGCCTTCTCAATGGGAGAAAATGTTTGGTAACCATATATCTGAGAAGGGTCTAATATCCAGCATTTATAAAGAAATCCTACACCTCAAAAATAAAGAAACAAACAATCCTGTTAAAAATGGGGTAATGATTTGAATAGACACTTCTTCAAAGAAGAAATACAAATGGCCAGAAAGCACATGAAAAGGTGCTCAACATCACTAATTAGGGAAAGTCAAATCAAAACTACAATGTGATATCATCTTACACACATTAGGCTAGCCGCTATTAAAATACAAAAGACTACAAGTGTTGGAGTGGATGTGGAGGAATGGGCACGCTTATCCACTGCTGGTAGAAATGTAGAATGGTGCATCCATTAGGGAGGACAGTTTGGTAGTTCCTCAGAAAGCTAAATTAGACAACTGCCATATGATCCAGCAATTCCACTCCTGGGTATATACCCAGAAGAATTGAAAGTAGGGATAAAACAGATGTATGCTCACTAATGTTTATAGCTGCATTATTCATTATTGCCAAAAGTTAGAAACAACCCAACTGTCCATTAATAGATGAATGGATAAACAAATTGTGGTATATACATACAATGGAATATTATTCAGCTGTAAGAAAGAATGTAGTATTAACACATGGGATAACATGGATGAACCTTGAAGACCTTATGTTGAGTGAAGCAAGCCAGGCACTGAAGGACAAACATTACATAACTTCAATGATATGAATTAAGCAAATTGAGCAGACTAACAGAACTAGATTCTGGAATATAGGTATATAGGAGACAGAAAGGGAGAAGAAGCTTGTGAGCCAATGCCCATATAGGTTAAATCTATATAAAGTGGAAGGGTGTAGTTGTGCAGCAGATGGGCATGACAGTGGTGCAGTGATGTTACTGGGTTGGGCGGTGCTGATTTGTGAATTGGTAGGGTTTGGAGGGTGAGTAGGACTGTCCATAGAAATGAGGAGAGGGTTGGGGGGATCACAGGTGAACTCTGGCCATTTTCGGGTATGTGGTTGAAACTACAAAGTTGGGAATGTTCTTTTCAGAAATTTGAGAGAGGAGGGTTACTGGTTTAGGATTTTGGAGTGGGGGCACATGGGAAAGGCTTCTAGGAAGTGTGTGAGTATTCATCTTGTCATAGTGTGTTGTATCAGTGGGTGCACCCACATAGTGAGAGGGAAGGTATTAGACTTCCATTCTTTGGAGACCTGCTATGTTCACAGACAGAGGGATGGGAGTATCTTGAGAGCATAAGCAGTGTTTAATAGGGGAGGGCAGGCCAGTATGCCAAGCCTTCAATGTTGTTGCTAGTAACTATCAATCTTGTTTTTCAAGGAGTCAAGATTGATGGTTGCTGTTGATCCCAAGGGGAGGGGTAGGGAGAAATAGAATAGATGGAACATGGGGAATTTTGGGGGTGATGGAATAGTTATACATGATCTTGCAATGATTGATATAGGTCATGGTAAATTTCATCAAAATTTATAAGAGTGTATGGTCCAAAATATAAACTATAATGTAAATCATTGATCATGGATAGTAACAATGTTTCAATATTTGTATATTAATTTTAACAAATGTACTATCCGCATGTAAAATGTTATTAATAGGGGAAAGGGGAAAAGGGGAAGATGTTGGGTATATGGGAATCCTCTATATTCTGTACATAATTTTTCTGTAACCTAACATTTCTTTGAAGCCAAAATTTAAAAAATAAAACGATGGGGGAATAAACAGAAGAAAGTGTCACTGTACATAAAAGATAACAGATCTTCCAGTGATGAAAGATATAATGTCTACTTTTTAATTCTATATTGTAATTTTTTATTATTCCATTTTAATTTTTTTCTATTTTATTTATTTTAAAAACTATATTATTTCATTTTTTAATTAATTGTATTTGGTTATTTTGTTGGCTTCATTTTTTAATTAGTTTTGGATCACAGAAGGGTAACAACTGTGGCACGGGAGGATCATTGGTATAGGGTGTCAGTGATAGGGGATGCATGGGAGGAGTTTCACCACAGGCATACCTATAAGTCATATACTTGTGTTCATGTGTTCATGGGACATTGTCACTGTGGACAGAGATTCACACAATAAATGAAATAATATTGAATTCCTATTCTGGGGAGCTCTGCCACATTCTCCAATGGGATAGCAAGTACCCCCTGACTATGGGGGCAGTTACTAGTGAAGGAGAATGGACCTTTGATGCACCCGTGATATTGATGACTGTACTTATGAGCCTATACATTTGAAATTGAAACTTATCCTATATTATAGGGTGCTTAAGGGTTGCCACCTGAGAGCCTCCTTGTTCAAATGTGGTCCCTCTTGAAGCTGAACTCAGCGTATAAATGCATTACCTTTCCTTCCAACATGGGACATGAATCCTGGGGATGGGCCTCCCTGGCATCGAGGGATTACTTCCAAGGACCAACTAAAATGCAACTGGAAAAAGACCTTGACCAAAAGGGGGAAAAGACAAACACAAATTAATTTATATGGCTAAGAGATTTCAAAGTGAATCAGGAGGTCATTTCAGAGGTTATGTTTATGCACATCTCAACAGGATCTCACTGACTGCCAAAGTAAATATTACCACAAATAACAAGGTTCCTGCAGGCTCTGGAGACATCAAGACACTATAGTCAGGGCAGACAGTGCAGGAGTTTGGCACCCTGCCAGTGAGCCCTAATTTGCAATTAATGCTCCCCAGTGTGATAGAGTAGGACTAAGTTGTGGTATCCCTACACATAGGTCTTCTGCCCCTCCTATTTGTACCTATAGCTAGTACTAGAGTTAGTAGGTATATTTCCAAGAGTCTTAAATCTTTGTGCTGTCCATGTGACAGCTGGTCCCTGAATATCAACAGAGTTGTAATCCATACTCTCCAGTTCACTGGACTCACCCAAGACATCTAACAAGAAGAAGATGATGGACAGTGAACATCCCAAGGAACAGATTCTACAACTGCAAGCAAGATAGTCCCATACATCTGCATCATGGGAACTAAGCCCCCTCTCAATTAGAGGTGAAATGGGCATCACCATCCATGAAACCTCAGGACTGGGGAATGAACAATGGACTAGAGTAGACTTATTGTTATTCTACTATAGACTTATTGTGATTCTAGCAATGGAAGAACTTTTATCATCGATGTGGAGGCAGTGGCCAATGGAGGTTCTGAGGGGAGAGAGAAGAAAAGTCAGTTGTAATTTGGGGACATTTTCACAACATGGGTGTTGTCCTGAATGACAAAACAATTACAGATACAGGCCATTATATATCTTGCCATAACTTACAAAATTGTTTGCCAGAGAGTGTAAACTGCAATGGAAATGATAATCCATGCTTAGTGGTAATCCTCCAAAATATGTTCATCACTGTCACAAATGTTATCACATTAATGAAGGATGTCATTAATGTGGGAAAATGTAAGAAGGGTAGGGAGCAGGACATATGGGAATCCCCTATATTTTTTATGCAACATTTATGTAATCTGAGTATCTTTAAGAAAATAAAAATGTAAATTGAATAAATGGATTATCAAAACTTTGAGTCATGTCAATCTTATTTCATTTTTATGTGGTTTGATGGGTCTTGAGATGTTCTATTTTTATCAGCTTGGAAAGTTATATTTATATGAATAGTTTTGCTAAATAATAAGTCATGAAATATCTTAAACTTTTAAACTAAATACTGCTTTTTAAACCTGGGAAACAACGCACAAATTTATTTTGTATGAAAATGATTACAAAGTAGAAAAGTAATAAAATGTATAAATTATCTAGTTAAATCTGTCATATGTAATGCACAGAATAAAATAGAAAATGCAATTTGAGTAAAATAATAAAAGGTGTAAGTTTACAATATCTTGCCTTAGTTTACAATAGTAATCTGCTCTTTAATATTGTCCACTTACTCATTCAAACTCTGCATATTATTCATAGCTATTTAAATTATTGATTTGATAATGCTAATGTATCTGTCACATTGATAATGCTTCTGCTCTTTACACTGTATCTGCAAACAATGCTTTTGCTATCTGAATATCTTTTCTTTGAAAGCCAGACTTAATATACCTAATAAAAGACAACTAAGTAAATAGGCCACAAATGTTGTCATTTTCTTGGCTGGTATGACAAATACCACAGTCTGTTGCATTAATAACAGGAATTTCTTGGCTCAAGAATTCAAAGGATAGAAGGCTTGACTACTCTCATGTTTGGTAGCAATCCCTGGGTCCCTTGATTTCCCATCACTTGTCAAAGTCCACTCTTTTCTCTTCCAGTACTTATTCACTTCTATCTTACTCTCCAAAGTGGGTTCGCTACATGAAGTTTCATTCCTATATAGAATGGGACAAAATTTAACTAAAAATAACAACTTGAATAGATTCTATTTAAACACTCATAGTAATGTATTAACATTAAGAACATCTTCTGTTTTGTTTTCTTTCTCTTCCTAAGGTACATAATTCATACTTCCACTGCCCAAGCTGTGGACCCCAGAAAGACATTTTTCTAATCCATCATATCTCAAAATCATTAATTCATCCAAGAAAAAACTATGAATCCAATCTCTAATCAAAATTAGTAACACTTGTGCCCCATCCTGGAAAAGAATTTGACTCCATATTATGGACTGTTGTAATGTAGAAATCAAATTATTTCCTTCCAAAATTCAATGATGATAGGCATAAGATAAATATTCCTATTTCAGAAGGGAGAAATTGGAAGGAAAACAGGGTTAAATGTCACAGGTCCATTAGATTGCAAGGTCTAAGAGACTTTGAATCAATAATTTGCTCTCTCTGCTTCATGGAGAAGCACCCACATGTATTCTAAACACTTGTGCAGTCTCCCAGAAGATAAGAGTTTAGGTTTCAACCTCTGAAATAATCAGAATCATGGCCACACTCTAACTGAATGCAAGGGCATAGGGGCCATCATACTGGAGCATTGGAGTTGTGCTATTCTCCCTTTATATTGGGGTTCAACTACCAAGTACTCCAAGTTCCAGGTGAAATGACCTGTCCCCATCAAGCACAGGGGTTGACTGGCTGTTTCCACACAAATAGGTGGGCATTCCCTCTTAGCAGGAGAGGAACTTTCTAGTCCAGTCCTCTTTATCAATGTTTTTGTCCATTAAGTCCTTCTGCCTTCTTTTTATTTGTTTCATGTCCCTTTCAGTCCAGGTTGGTAGTATGCTTCTGTTCATTCCAATTTTGTAAAATTCATTGTCAGGTTTTTATGAAGTTAGACAGGGTCCAAACATCAGATGAAAGAACTTTCCACAGCTCCTTCCTTGATAACTGCATTTAAAACCTGTCTTTAAGTGAAATGGCTGGCTAGATCCATGTTCAGACACTTTCTTAAATAAATTGTTGTTCATTTAAATAATCATATGTAACCCAGTTCTCTGGGAATCACTTCCTGAAATCCCAGTGGTGTCCCTGACAGGGAAATTTCTGGTTTTACTCTCAGGTTTCATTATCTGGATAAGATGCTATTTTCAAAATCAATAATTTCTGCTTCCTTCATGCTTAATAGTTTAATTCTCATCTTATCCCTTTCCTTTAGCATTTTTCTAATTGATTCACTGGAAACAAGGCTGCATCATCCACAAATAACGTGGAAATCTCTTAAGTTAAATGGCTAAGTTCATTGCTTACAAGTTCCAAGTTCAATCCAACAATCAGACGCAATTTTACCAAGTTGTCTATTACTTTATAATAAAGATCACCTTCCATCCAGTTTATAATAACACATTCATTATTTCCTTCTAAAATCCCATCAAAGGTACCTGTGTTGTCCATAATCACAGTGATATTCTCTGCAATGCAATCTAGACTTTTTCTTTTGGGAACTCCATGTTCTTCCAGTGTTTACTCATTCCCCAATTGCAAAGCAACTTCCTTCTTTTTATGTGTTTGTAACAATAACACCCACTTCCCAATATCAAAGTGTCTTAGTCTCCCAACTGTTATGACAAATACTACACAAAAAGGTGACTTAACAACAGGAATTTATTGACTTATGATTTCTCAGACTAAGTGTTGGCAATATTATGTCTGTCTGGCCATCCTTACTTCCTTGGCTTTCCTTTCATAATGAGATGTCCTCCTCTTCCTATTCTGGATTCTGTAAGCTTCCAGCTTCTCATTCTGCCTCATGACTTGCTCTTCATAATGCATCCAGGAATAAGCTTAATGCCCAACCATATTCAGTTTGTTCACACCATATCTATAAATAACATCTTCTAAAGGTCATATTTATATATAATGGGTTCAAACCCACTGAAATGGCTTAAAATTAAGGATAACCCCTAGAAGACATATATACATATTTTACATAGATAAGAGTTAGGCTATGTTTACAGTTTGCTCTAGCTGTAAGTTATTAGAGGCTAGAATTTCTACTAGTTTCATTGGTTTGTAGTTCCCTATTTTCTTAAATCAGTTCTAAGCCTTAAAATTATTTATTTTGTAATCAACTTTTGTAACAGAGGAGATGTATTTATATCCTCTGATGTGTGTTAAGCATTCTCTAACCCTATGATTTGGTCTCTATCTTTTACTTAACTTGTTTCTCTGGAATGATACCTTCACAACTCTTTCTTTGCTTTGCAAACTCGCTAGCCCCTAAAGTGATATAAGAATTGTAGAGTAAGTTGCTCTTAGATATTTTCCTTTCCATTTATCAAAAGATAGAGGGTGACTGATTTCAATATTTTCCCTCCCCAACGTAGAAGGGCCGATGTGGCTGCAATTATATTTCCTTTCCAGCATGTCACTTATATTCTGAGAAAACATGTTTATTAAGCTCTGGTAAAAGAGTTTCCATTTAGTAGAGTCCTTTTTAAGGAAAACAGGTCACTCTAAGCATATTTCAAAATATTTTCTTTCCCCTCTCCATACTGGTTGTACAAGGTGGAATTTTCCCGTCTTCAGAGTAGGAAAATTGTGTGGCTATTGGAGATAAAACTCAGGAAACTATGGTCCCAAACCCCAATATCTGGGTTTCTAGGAATCTTCAACTTTCAAGTTTGTCCACACTGAGCATTCATAAATTGGTCAGCTAGAGTTCAGACATTCCTGTGTGTACTGGCTGTAGCAGAGTGCTTCTATTTCTTTACTTGTCCTCCAATGTAGTAGTGATTTCACTTTACCTGCCTCTATTCTCTTTTCAGGGTAGTGGTTTGTCCTGTGACCTCAAATATCTCATAGATGTAAGAAGAGTTTTTGTTTGACATATTGTTCAGCATTTTTCTTTTTGGGATGGGAATGATAGTTTCCAGGATGCTTAAATGTTGTACATTATACTGGTAGTCTGAAAAACCCATTTTATTACCTAACACCTCAGAAATAGTCACAAAATGGATATTTATTTGTTCCAAATAATCCTCAACAAATTATTATAGCACAGACTTTTAAATAATATAATAAACTGAACAAATAAGCAGAATAAAGGACAAGTTTTCTTTTGATTTTAAGAAATCAAAATTGCAGTCATCCAAAAATGATTTTAAAATCTTTATAAAATACTCCAAAAAGAGTACTAAAATTTAATATAATGGGGTCATAA
This sequence comes from Cabassous unicinctus, assembly GCA_029593785.1. NCBI lineage: Eukaryota > Metazoa > Chordata > Mammalia > Cingulata > Chlamyphoridae > Cabassous > Cabassous unicinctus. Next base: position 9,647 of record JAQZBX010035698.1, read on the forward strand.
GTAATAATTCAAAGGAATTGTAAAAAATGAATGACATATCATCAAAGTGTAAATTAATTGATCCACTTTTAGCAAACAAAAATAAACAATAGGGAAACATAATTTTGGGGCATTGATATTAGATTATATTACAGTTTTTAAATGTTTGCTAAATGTAAGGAAAAGTGAAATTATTAAATAAACTGAAATGATGATGGCATTCATCAAAGAAACAATTTTACAGGTAAAATGCTTACACATATTTCAAATTATTTTAACTAGTGTTTATTAAACAATCTCTCTTATCAGAGTTATGCATTAAAGTTTCATTGCTTTAGAAAATTCCCGTAAGGCCAATTATCTTGAAATTAATGTCCTAGTACGTGTTTGTTAAATCATAGAAAAAGAGATCAGCAATACCAAATATTAGCATATTAGTATAAAAATAAAGTAAAAGAATCAGTTGTTATTGCTGAGCAGCATTTCTATAATTTTGTTTTTTTTTTAATTAGTGAAGTTGTGAGTTTACAAAACATAATATGTAGAATTCCTATACATCATCCCTCCACCAATAACTTACATTGTTGTGAAATTTTTATCACAGTGTATGAAAGAACAAACTCAGTTTCTTACCACAAGTTATGGTCCATAGTGTACACTTGTTATATTTTTTTCCATACACCACTATAATTAACACTATGTATAAGTATTGTACATTTGTTTTAGTTCATGAGAGACCATGCTCAAATTTGTGCTGTTAACCACAGTCCAACTTCTACCACCTGGTTCACTGTCTTATATAATCCCATGATTTTTACATTCTATCCAAAGTGTACACTGAGTGACTGTCACTTTAACCACAGAGTTGTGCAGTCTTTGTAACAGTAAAACTTTGAAACATTTTTGTCCATTATTGTTTTTTAATTGCTCTTGTGAGGCAGTTCTGCTCAACAGATTCATCTTTTGGAAATAAAATGCAAATGTTTGATTGTTAAAAAATAATTACATGGATATTTAGACACAGAATTTCCTACTGTAAAGCTTAATGAAATTTGAATTGTAAGTTAAATATAATAGGAAAAAATAACTACTGCCAAGAAAATACAGAATTATAAAACAAACAAGTGGATTGATGAGATTTACATATAATATTTATAAAATTCAAAAGTGAAAGTAGCATAAATTCAGATATCAAACAGATGATAATATTAAATTATGAAAGAAAATGGATTGATTATTTATTCAAAATAAGTGAAAATCAATCAATAAAATGTACATGCAAATTTGAAGACCTGAAATAATACATAGCAAGAAGTCATTATGAAAGAGTCTCAACGAAGAAAGTTACAAGGCATACACATAATTTCATTGTTATTTATTTAAATTGCTATATATTTATTACAATTCTAACAAGATTAGTTTTTAACATATAAAATTAATTTTAAAAATTGTTGGGGAAAACTCTTTATCTTAAATTATGTTTTGAAGTGGATTTCATGCAAATAGTCTAATAAAAATCAGCATATTATACAAATAAATCCATTTTGCTATGTCTTAACTGACCAAAATTCATAAATTTAATTGAGAAACACATATCAAGAACAAATAATGGAATCCTTGGACACATTATTTATATTTCTACATATTTATCAGAAAAAAATTCCATACATACAAAGAAATAAATCTGAATTATATATATATATATATATTATACATAAAAATCAGAAAAGATGTAAAATAAATAACTAAGTATTTACTGAAATGTAGATTGCCATAATTTAATAGTACAAATTACTGTAATTGATTAGGTAAACATTATTAAACAGTATAATATGATTTTGTAACAATTCATTATAAAACATAATACCACTTCGAAAATCAAGTGTTCAGAATAGAAGTACACTTTGTTTTTATGGACACCACTAAAATAATATCTTCAGAATCAAATGCAACTTTAGTAATTGCAAAAGTTAAGTTTCAGTAATTAATTACTGATGTTTATTTGAATGATGTTACAATATTATAATAATGTTTAGGGAGAATAAGTATAAATTTCAGCATGGAGTCAGTATTCCTGAAATGGAGTATATTTCTTCTTGTCCAATAGTAAAACATATTTGTGCTCCCTGTTGTTTGCCAGCATCTATAAGTATCGTGTGTCTTCTGACATAGATAATTTTACCTAATATTCTATAAATCTCAAATGAGGTTGGGCAGGAAGGGGTGACCTAATTAATTATCATAATTTTATGAAAAGCAGGTTGAAGAAATTTGTGTATGAGTTGTCTTCAGAAAAGTAGTAGTTTGGTTGTTGTATCCTATCTCTGTTTTAATATCACTGTTCAGTATATGAAGTCCATCTTTTAATATCTCTTTCTCAATAAATATCAATATGTTATGAAGTTTTAATTGCCAGAAATTTTCTGAGAGCTCTAGACACATCTTCGTTTCAAAGACTGTAGATAATAGGGTTGACCATAGGAATGAGGATACTGTAAAAGACAGATACTACTTTATCCTGTTCAGCAGTATGATAGGCTTGGGGTATAAAGTACATGATGATGGCTATTCCATAGAGGAGAGACACTACAATAATATGGGAGGAACAGCTTGCATAAGCCTTTCTCATCCTTAAATTTGAACTTAATCTCAAAACCGTAGAAATTATTTGCCCATAGGAGCCATAATTGCAGATAATGGAATGAGGAGGAACAAGAAACCACTAAAAAAATTGCATTTTCATAAAGAGCTGGGTCAGCAAACACAAGTTTCAGGAGAGCTGGGGTCTCACAAAAGAAATGTTGGATATTTCTGGAGATGCAGTAAGGAAGATTGAGAGTATATATGACATGCAACAAAGCATTGAATAGAGCACCCTGCCAGGTGCCAGCCACCGTGAAGACACAGTTTGCAGGGTACATGAGAACTGAATATCGGAGAGGGTGGCATATGGCCACACAGGGGTCATAAGCCATAACTGCCAAGACAACACACGCTGCTGAAAAAATGGTAGTAAAGAGAAAGAGCTGAATTCCACAGTTAATAAATGAAATGGTATTTTTACCAGAAAGGAAATCATTAGCTAATTTAGAGACAATAGTGCAACTATTCAAGAGATCTATAATGGAAAGCTGACTGAGCAGGAAGTACATAAAAGTATGGAGTGGAGAGTCCATCCAAATGAGAATAATCATCATAATATTGTCAACAAGGGCCACAAGAAACACCATGAAGATGAGAGCGAAGATGAGATTCGAGGCTTGAATGTGTTGAAATACCCCTAGGACAACAAAGTAAGTTCCAGTGGTCTGATTGCTCCATTTGCCCATTCTCTCCTTCCCAATTCGTTATCCTAGAGAGACCAGACAAAAATCCTTAATCCTACCAAAATTTGGTTGCATCCTCATTTTATAATGTGCCAACTTCATTCTCTTCCTTAGTTGTACAATGATATGTATTAATCTCTACAGCACACTTATTCTTTTTACTGTTACTATGTCACTTCATACTGATTTAAAATACTTTTACCAAAAATTGCCTAGGCACAACCCTCTCCATAATTTAAGGAAATATATTAAGACACCTTGAAATTTGGATAAGATTAGTAGGTAAAGTTTTTTTTTAAATAAAACATTCAAACACATAATCTTTCCATGTACCTCCCCAAATCTACTTCTCTATCACCTGTATTAATTTACCTACTACATCTATATCTATGTCTATGTCCATTTCTATGTCTATATCCATGTCTGGCTTTGTCTGATCTTATATCTATATCTATGTCTACACTTACATTCATATTTATTTCTATTAATATTTCTATTTTTATTTCTGCTTCTGTTTCTGTCTTTGTTTCTGTTTCTATTTTTATTTTTTACTTAGAAACAGGCAACTCATATATTTAAAGGCATTCTTTGTTTTGCTAGTTCCTGATTTGCAAATGCTAGAGATTGCATAAATGACATAGCAGTTATAAATAATCTTCTATATGCCTATATGATATTAGGTGTTTTTCATATCCTATTTTACCTTTATAATGTATCTTTAAGGAATTACTTTCTTTCTTTTCAAAATGCAAGTTTTATTTTCAGAGAGATCAAATAATTTTGCATAATTTGATAGCACTTAAATAACCAGCACCATAATCATATCAAAATATCTCCAAGTTCCCTGTTTCTTTGCATCAGCATGTGACCTTATTACTTCTCTTAAAGAGAAATCGTGTTTAAGTGCTCTTATTTTGAAATTAATGTAGGTATGTTTGTCTCTATATTTTTGTAATTTGATAGCTGAGAAGATAACACCATCCAAAGATCAGAAGAAGCCCAGTATCAGCCCAAATGCCTACTGCATGAGATTCAGTAATTTGACTTTAAATTCTCAAAAGATTGTTGATGATAAGACAAACTAAAACCAATGGAAATAGACCAAAAAGCTAAAATGTTATTACTGAAATAATTTAGCCAGAGGAATTATTCCTCATCTCTGCTTAATCCAGTTGAGCTCTGTGTTAAGGGAAATAAAAAGTGCCTAGTCTAAATTGGCAATAAACTTATCTAAAGGGGGTAAATAGAGGGAACCTCAATTGAGTCATATTAGTTTTGCAGAAATGAAATTGAAGTGACTAAATGGGCAAATTTGTTACTGTTCAGGCATTACATTTCTCAAGATGTTCCTCAAAATTTAGGTCTTATAAAATATACTTATAACACCAAAATGTAAATTTTGCTGAACAATGAAGACAACTAGTATGTTTCCTGGAAAAGTGTAGTCTGAATTATTAGTTGCCACTTTATAGTGACTTTATTCTTAGGGTTGGAAACATGCATAATTGACATTGACCCACTAGCAAGTATGACATTTTGGTTACAAAAATATTGCATTGCACTGTGCATTTTTATTTTAAGGGATACCAGCTTATCATATCTATTAGTTACTAATTCTTCAAAAAATAATGAAATAAATAAAAAAAATAACTGAAGAGCAGAAAGTAACTTAAAACCTTGTGAACTTTTTGATTTGGTTTAAACTCAGGAAAATTCTTAATGCTAAACATATATGGGTTCGGAATTGTATTTCAAAATTTGATTTTATAAATTCAGTTTAAAGGACACCAAAATAATCAGAATTAAATAAAAAATATCTAGTGATTTTTAAATAACTGTATCAGACTTATTTTTCAGTTGAATGAATGCAAACTGAGTATTTATACCTTCTACTGAAGCATTTTTTTCTCAAAGAAAGCAATTCAGTTAAGGAAAAAATGATCCTTGACTCAGGATTCATTTGGAATTTGTTCTTATGCTTTCTTTACTATCAGTGTTTGTGAATTGCATGACTTTGGCCTTAAAATAATTGAGGGAGAGAGCAAAAATTGCTCAAAAAGAAAATCAGAAGAGGAGACTCACAAAACAATTGGATTCCTGAGAGGGAATTAATTTCATTGTTCCTACATATAATTTCTTAATGAATATTTGAACACAGAAAAATAAGGGAGTCCATCATTATAAATCAGTGGCACATATATTAACCTGAGAAGTGCAGATATAAACCAGGGAAGATATAAATAATATAAGGTAGTTAATTATTAAACGTCTCTCATTATATCCTTAATCATCTGTTACTTTGGTGTTCTCCCTCCCTCAAAATAGTTATCAGTACCATAAAGAGTCTTCAGTCAGTCCATAAGAATTTTGGAAATTGGATTACTTCTAATGGCCTATTCTTTCTTTAACAACAAATAACTTAATTATGAATATCTAGATTGGCAAGCTTTTAGGAAATGAAAATTTTGTTCTAGTCATTGCACATGAAAATGCAAATCCAAATTTAAGGATGTAGATGTAATAACATACTCTGGTTTCTAATTTTAATACAAAATATAACCTTACCTTGTTCAAGTGATTTTCACAAATGATGTTTCAAACACTGCTCCATAAATTGGTGATAAGAATATTTGCCCCATAAATATATTAATATGTATTTTCATTTTTAATAATTTAAAACAAGAAGAGTCAATTCACTTACTTGAGATAACTAGTAGGATATTAGAATATGAAGGACTCAAAGGCCTTGTAATCTTTATGCAAAATAGTTAATGCATATATTTTAAGTTTTATGAATGATAAATGTAAAAATTATCCACTCAATTGTCTTTATATTGAGACACTCCTGGGGATGAATTAGTCATTTCTTTCTTTCTTTTTTTTTCACATGTAAACATATCAAATTGACATGTAATATTTAATTTTTAAAAATAAAGTTCTTGCATTTAAAGCTTTTATGAATTGTTTCCAATTTGCATCAACAGAGGTAAATTAATAAATAAATAATAAATATCTTCCACTTCCCCTTTTACAAGGTATTCAATGATGATATATTAATAATTTTTTTGTAATTATACTATAGTTTGAGACAATGTTTCATCTATTTTATTGAAAAACCTCTGAAGGATTCATGGCATCAAACACAAGGGACAAACAGTAAAACTTGTATTTAAGAGCTGTTCAACTTCACTTATATTTATACTGACTCAGAGATTAGAATTCATTAGTATCTAACATTACTTAACTGTGTTGCAATAGTAAGGCTTAAAATGTTGAATGAGCTAACTACTCACATAAGAATAACATTATCAATTGCTTAATATCCAATTGATTTTGGGGGGATTAAAACTAAATTCAATTTTCTTTTCAGAAATAATAGATAAAGACTAACTTACTTTTTGTATTTTTCTCAAGATAGGACCAGAAATCAATTTATGTAAAAGGAAGAGTTGCACAAAAAATTATCCAGAGAGATTCATCCTTCTTTGCTGTCATGGCCATACATTATTAATGAACATCTTGAAGTACTTTACTATGGTTATACGGGCCAATTTAATATTTGACCTCATCAGTCCTCAGAGAAATCTTCCCTTTTCTGCATTTCTGTTCCCTTGGGTAGACCAAGCACAATTATCCCATTGTCTTTCAAGTGGACAAATCAAATAATTCTATTCTTTTGGAAAGAAGCACAGAAAAATATCAATCAGTTCCAATAGCATCCATATGTCTTCCCCACCTAATTCCATCTGAGAAATGGAAAATTGCAGTGGTGAAATACCGATATGGAATTCAACAGCAGCTGCTTGGATCCAGAGTGAATAGTTTCCTTCCTGGATTCACCAATTATTTGTGACTTTAGATATGTTACTTAACTTTTCTTTCCTTTGGATTTCCATCTACATATGATTATGAAAAAAGCATGCATGTTATAGAGTTTTTTGAGTATAAATAAATTTATTAATATAAATCTCCTTAAACATTGCCAGGTGTTGGGACATGTGAGGGATTAACAATGAAATGATGAGGTTTTGTTTTAAATTATTATGAATTGGTAAAATTAGAAGTGTGACTTGATCCATAATGTATAGTATTTTTGTGAAGGTATATTTATATACATAAATATTTAATTTGAATAATGAGAAAGATATTTTATTTATTGAAATATGTGTGACACAAAAATTTAGTGTTTCTCTGACCGCTCATTTAAAAATAAGAAATAAAATAGATGCATATACATTTATATTTGTGTATATATATATAAATATATGTATATGCACACACACACACACACAAGCTCACAGAACATAATTTATAAAGAGAGACACATTTCCTTGCTCTATTTAATTGTGAAGTATCACAAGAACATCTATTTGATTGTAAATTTAAATAATTGTACAGATTTCATTAAAATTCTCTGAGCATTCAATTCACCACATAATTACTAAATATTTTTCTATATATATGGGGAGGGAAAGATGTAAAACAATCTGAAGGAATGAGCTTTATTTCAAATGAAATCTCAGGCTGTATGTAGAATATTGCGTAGGTTTGTTTGTTTGGAGCAGATTTTAAGGTCCTTTTGAGAATATGATATTAACTATTTAACTTTCATTGACTGCTTCTCATGTGTTAAGCAGAATTATAATTGCTTTATGTATAAGTTAAATCCTCAGACCTCCCATTCTCCCTCTTAGGAAGACATTATGAATAATACCTGCATTTCAAATATGGAAGTTCCCTAATATCACCCAGAGTGCAAACAGTGGAATCAAAAGTTGATCATAGATATCCACTACACAGTGCTTGTGTTACCAGTTAAAGGGCTTTGTGCCCCATGAGCACAGAAGCCAAAACTGTGACTACAGAGTTTCGAGAAAAGAAAGAGCTTTATTGCAAGGTTAATTAGCAAGGAGACGAGCATGCACAGTAGTTTTTCATGTTTTGTCACATATTACATGTCAATGAAATGGCAGTATTAATATGTTTTATAGAAGTGGATTTCCTAGGACTAGTTACTTAAGTTTAAAATTCGCTTGGAGTGCAGATATGTTAAACTGGGTTTTTCCAGGGACTGGTCTGGCAAGTTCCTAACTGTCTTAGGCCATTTATAGCTATGATTCTTTGCTTGAAGAGAGTTGAAAGAATAAAAATGAAATAAACAAAAAGAGGGAAGTTGCAATAACATCCCTCAGTTTCACCTGTGTTCTTGTCTGCCAGGTTTTAGAGTCACATCACATTTAGTACATTACCAAAGGTTTGAGTTTACTATTTAGTACTCTACTAAGAGCATTTTAAAAGATAGTGTTAAAATGTAAATACAATAAGAAGTAGCAGTCAGACGCTTATTGTTGTAATGTGTTTGGGTTGTATGCAATTACTAAATATGATTTTAGGACATCAATTTCAACTACAAAATTACCATCAAGGAGATTTAACATTTTAGTTTGGGGAATATTGTTTTTTTCACAAGTATTTTTGGTACCAGGATTAAAGACCTCAAAATGAGGTGCCACCTATATTGAACAAAATATCATTCATAATGGAAACACATTTTTCATACTTATTGTACCCTATTCAACCATTCCCTTTGAATTCAAAGTACAGTCTAATGAATAAACAGAAGAAACATATTTAGTTATTTTAATGAAAATGTATCTTTACATAAGCTATTTCTCCTGAAATGTATTGATTCTCCTAAATATTTCTATATGTGCAATAAGACTAATCTTCTGTGAATATTTCCAGGTACTATAAAACTGAAATATGGTCAATTCATTTCATTAGGCCAAGAATACTTTGATATACAAATTAAAAGCTACATTGCAAGAATGAAAAATATAAATATCTCATGAATTTAGACACAAAAACCAACTCAAAATATTGTAAATTGAAATCAGAGATATATGATAAGGCAGATACATAAAATTGATATATCCAGGAGTGCAAATTTGTTTAAATATTAAAATAAATGTAATCCATCTTTGAAATATCTTAAATGCCACGGTCAGTAGCAATGCTCCAATATTTGTATATTAATTTTAACAAATGTACTATCTGCATGTAAAACATTATTAATAAGTAAGAGGAGAAAAAGGGGAGGGTGGTGTGTACATGGGAATCACCTGTATTCTCTATGTGACTTTTCTGTATCCTAAAGCTTCTTTGAAGATAAAGGAAAAAAATAAGACACTGGAGGAATATATGAAAGAAAATTTTGTACATACAAGACAGCAGGTCTTACAGTGATGAAAGACAATGTCTAAGAATCAATTTTTATTATTTAATTTTTAAATTGCATTTTATATCTTATTTTTAAAATAATCATTATTATTTCATTTCTTTATTAATTATATTTCACTATTTCATTGGTTTCATTTTTGAAGAAGTTTTGGATGACAGAAGAGTTACAACTGTGACAGGAGAGGATCATTGGTTTGGGATGTCAGTGAAGGGGGATACATGGGAGGAAGCTCACCTGGATATATATAAGACATATAAATGTGTTCAAATGTTCATGGGGCATAATCACGGTGGGTGAAGATTCACACAATAACCAAAGGAATATCAAATTCCATTCCTGGGGAGCTCTGCCACATTCTCTAATGGATCAACAAGAATCCCCTGAGTACAGGAGCAATGACTAGTGAAGGAGGATGGTCCATTCATGGGCCCTTGACATTGATGATGGTGCATATGAACCCTTACTTTTAAAATTGATGCTTAGCTTAGTATTATAGGTTGCCTAAGAGTTTCCTCCTGGGAGCCTCCCCATTGCTCAAATGTGGCCTCTCTCGAAGCCAAATAGCATATAAATGCATTACCTTCCCCCCAACATGTGACATGACTCACAAAGATGAGCCTCCCTGGCATCATGGGATTATTACCAAGCAAAAATTAGCAATGCAGCTGGAAAAAGACCTTGACCAAAATGGGGAGACGGTAAAAACTAATGAGTTTATATGCCTAAGATACTTCAAAGTGTTTTGGGATGTCATTCCAGAGTTTACACTTATGAACATCTCAGCAGGATCTCATTGACTCCCAAAGTAGACACTACCCCAAACAGCACGGCTCCTGAGGGCTCTGTAGACATCCAGACACTATAGCCAGTGTAGATAGGTCAGGAGTTTGATGCCTTATCATTGTGATCTACTTTAGAATTTATGCTCCCCAGGGTGACAGAGTTGGACTCAGTTGTGGTTTCCCTACACATGGCTCTTCTGTCCTTCTATTTGAACCTATAATTAGTACTAAGGTTGGTATGTGTATGTCCAATAGAGTTAAATCTTTGGGTTGTCCCTTTGCAGACAGAGCAGAGTGAGCATCATCATCTCAAAATCCTCAGAATAGGAGAATGAACAATGGACTAAAGTAGACTTACTATTATTCTATTATAGACTTATTGTTTTCCTAGCAATGGAAGAGCATTCATCATTGATGAAGAGGCAGTGCCAACAGAGGTTCTGAAAGTAGGGAAAGGGAAAAATAGGTGTAATATGGAGGCATTTTTTGTACATTGGAATTATTCTGCATGATGTTGCAATGACAAATACAAGCCATTATATATTTTGCCATAACTTACAAAATTGCATGATACAGATGTAAACTATAATGTAAGTTATAATCCACAGTAGTGGCAATGATTCAATATGTCTTCATCAATTGTAACAAATGTACCACATTAATGAAAGATGTTGTTAATGTGGAAAAGTGTTGGAGGGGGAAGAGGTGGGACCTATGATAATCCACTATATTTTTGTATAACATTTACATATCTATAGTTTCTTAATAAATAAATAAATAAATAGATAGATACCTTACAGAAACCAAAGGTAGAAACTATTGGTTCACATTTCAAACCACAGCAAGAGTAAATATAGTCTCAATTTAATAAAATGTATAATGTCAAAAAAATAAATATTTTAAATACAAAAAAGAAAATGTGGTCTTCAATGGATACAAAAAATATTTGATAAATGTTAACAATTTACATAAAAATCATAAGAAAGGAGAAGGGGACTTCTTCAATCTGAGAAGGGTAGGGCTCAAAAAGACCTTCATTTATCATATTTTTTTTATACTATTGAGGAATTTCTTTTGAAATTTGGAAAATATATCAAGAATACACCCTATGTACTCTTTTCAATAGTGTAATACAAGAAAAGAGGAATAAGTAAATCTACCTGTGTGCTTAGGTGCCATAGAGATGTACATAGAAAACAGAAAGTATCTAGAAACAATTATTTTAGTATAATAAGTAATTTTAGTATAGGCCTGGAATAAATAAAAATCATAAAAAATCAATCAGCAAAAGCTCAAAACCAAAATTAAATATGCAATTCATTTTATAATGTGATAAAGCTGTCAGGAAAAATTCCAAATGAAAATGTTTAAGATATTTATATTTGAAATTAATAAGATATTTTGCTGAAAGCAATGAAAGAAAAAATACATAAATGGAAATACACTCCATGTTCATAGAGTAGCAGACCAATAATGTGAAGATGTCAATTATCCACCAGCTGAATTGTAAGTGCAATGCAATCCCCATTTACATGCTGTCTAATTGGAATATGAATTTTCAGAAGCAAAAAGTGATTGCTGTTTTTTATTCATAATATTGGAGTTGCAATTAATGGCATCATTCTTATCATATCAGGGAAGCTCTCATGGCGATTAAGTTTCTACCCAAGGCCATATGATGCAAAAATATTTAGAGTATAGGATGCTGAAAAAATGTACACAATTTTTTTTTTCTTAAATTGTTGTGCTGATCTGTACCTGAAAATTGATGCTGCAACAATCCTGTTTATTTTACCTTTTTCACATATACACATTTTTTTCCTGTGCTTAAACAAGCCAACAGTGGTGTTAACATCAACCCTCCTTCTGCCATTCATAAACTTTTAACACTCTGGAGAGAAAGGATGCAGAGCTGGACAAATTTCTAGCATGCCCATGTGTCTGGTCATAAAAGCATTACTGTAACCATTTTATGATAGAGAAAATAGTATTCATAAGGATGTCTCCCATGAAGATTATTGAATAGGGATGAAAATGGCAACTGCTAAACTTTGTAGGTATTTAAAACTATGTTGTCTGAAAATTGGACATTCAAGGGGTTATCAGATAATCAGATTCTGTACAAGGATATTGTCTTTAATTAACTTCTTTTTGTTTTGTTTTTCTTGTTCTTTTTGTTTTAATTTTTTTTAATGAGAAATTCTAATATGAGAGTTCAGCTAAATTCTCTTCCATAGAAGGATGGCATTATCCAACCAATAATTTGTCAACATTTATTCCTGTGTAATAACAAATTTGTTCTCTATATAAACTTGGAATATCTACAATACTGTTTTGAGTGCTGCCAAAAATTAAATTTGTCTGTAATACCCTCACATTTATTTCTAGCTCTAAATTTGTGTCATTTTAAAGATCAACATTCAATTTTCAGGTCTTGTAGTATATTTCCCATAGACACCTGTTATTTCACTCTGCCCTTACATTTTAACCTTGCCAACCCTAGTAGGATTAGATGCCCTTCTTCTTGAACACTTACCATGCCATGTATATCTCTGTAAGAATACTTTCCACTGAATCATGATAAACTGATTATCTCTCTCACCCATCTGTGTATATCTGGAAGTGAAGGTTTCTGTATTTATCTTTATATTTGCTGTCCTTAGCATTTTAGTAGGAGCTTATTTTTAATTGATAAATGAGTAAAATAAATTAATAAATAAGCGTATAACAGAGTAAGGTAATTAATCTGCAAAATAAAACAATGATAGCTCTGATATTGATTAGAATTATGTGAATTCAAACTTTAAATCTCAGCTTTGGATTATTTTACATAATATAAATATATTTATTACATTTGAGCTTCAGTTTTCTTTAATATCAAACTTCAAATTGTCCTGACTATTAAAGAACAGTGCCAGCAAGGTTTTAATTTGCCTTATGGAAAGTCATCTGCCATATGGATTCACCTAGACAGATTTGCTCATGGCATGTTTACTTGAAATTTCTTCTCATTAATCTTGACCAAATATAACAGCATGAACTTTTATGGTCCCCTTGATTGTATGAATTTAAACAATGTAAATCTGGAGGTAGAGAAAATTCCATGTTCTTTCCTGCACCCATATTTGGGCTCAGTATTTTATAGGTGTATGCTTGTTGACAGTGATTCTCAAGTGATTTTGCTGATGAGGGCTGGTGAGACAAAGGCAGGAAGGGGTGTGTATGTGGCAGGGAGATGTGTCAGCCAGTAATGGTCACCAGGTAGTTGTGTTGGGCTGTGCATATGGACAATGAGGTATACCTTTACTTAGAGGGTCAATTTTTTAATTCTTTTCAGGAGAGTTTGTTTCCTTATTTGTTTGTGTGTGTTTTGAGAATTTAGGAGAACCAGGTCACAATGGGATGCAAATAATTTTGAAATGTTTTGACCACATTTGAGCAAAGCAGTGAAGGAGATAACTCCATCATGGAATTGAAATCAATATCATGCATGATAAATCAAAGAACAGTGACTACAGCATCAGCAATAATTATGATTAATGTTAATATCTATTAAGTGTTTGGTGTGTGTCAGGCAACAATATGAATCATTTGACAGTGTTAACTACTTCAAATCTCCAAAAATGCCCTTGAACCTTCTATCTCAAGCCACAATGGAAAGTTAAGAATAAAGTGCTGAGTACTAATAGGAAGCAACAAGTACTGGATTTACCTATTTAGATAGAGCAAGACATCCCATAAAATCCCAACCTCCCCACTCCCTCTAGAGTGGACTCCACTTAAACTCTCACCCAAAATTTGGGCCCCTAATGGATACACCAATTTTTACATGACAGACAGCATTCTGGGTTCTAATATTCTTATAATCCTCTAATTAGATTACTTTTGTCACTACGTGATACATTTGAAATATTTACACACACTATTCAGGGATAATAACAACAACAATTAAATGAACACTGCTAAGAGTATTTAGACATAAATTTGGAAATAAATTTACACTCACACTAAAGAACCATAAGCTTCAAGTCCTCTGACACACATAGGACCCTTCCAAAGTTATAGCTAAATTTTATATGTATATTTCTGTTTCCTTTTAAGAAATCAGCAAAAGTTATGACATATCATGAAACTTAGAATTTGGATGTGTCACTTTGATATTCTGAAAATATTTCTATTAGTGGATGAACTTTAGACAAGTGGTGACTCTCTCTGGGTTTCCATTATTCATTTAAAATCAGTGAATTGGATTCCATGATGCTTGTGATTCCTCAAAAATTGACATTCAAAAGTTGTCTGACCACTGTAATATTATTTTTGTAGAGGTTGGAAGATACTTCACAGACAAGTGAGAAAAAGGATATTTAAAACTAAAGAATATCACATGTTAGATTTGGCAAAAATGAACATAAGAGGCAATTCTACTTATTTATTAGGTGGTAAGTGGTGTAAATTTAAATACATGGTAGTGTAAGCTTGTTAGTCTTCCCTCCAAAT
>JAQZBX010035699.1:0-24469 GCA_029593785.1 Cabassous unicinctus
GTAGTTTTTCCTGCACTGCTAAAATAAAATACCTGATAATTAATGTGATCATGGTAATTGTATTTGTAAGAAATTTGCTTTGAGACAGTTCACAAAATCATTGTAGTAACTTATGTATGTAGGGTGTATAGAATGCATGTTTATTATTAAAAGAAAAGACAGTAATTTTGTCCTAAATAAAATGACTGGTTAAAAAGAAATGTTAAAATATAAAACAAAATCTGAATGAATACAGAAGTTGCATAACATACATGAAAAAGAATTTTTTTTAGTTAAAGTTGAGTAAAATTTATTGAGTCTATCTATAAAGTTTTAAAGGTATAATATCAAATAATATACTGATGCAAAGTTAAAGTTTTGTTCTTTCTCTGTTAAAATAACAAAATTCTCCAAATCAGTGATCTGTTTCAGCAAAAGTTTGCATAAAGTGTTTCTCCTGACTTATCAGTATACAAAAGAAAAATCTCTTTTATCAAAATAGCTTCTTATACTTTAACCTTTTCATTTCCTTGGCTGTTTAAGAAAAATAAATCTTATCAATTTTAAAAGAACATAACATTTGTATTAGTCAGCCAAAGAGTCAAAGGGGTGTTGATGCAAAATACCAGAAATCTGTTGGCTTTTATAAAGGGTATTTATTTGGGGTAGAAGCTTACAGTTACCAAGCCATAGCAAAATGCTAGATGAGTAAAATACACTAAGGACTGAACTTTTGGGCAAAAGAAAGCAGAAACTGATTCTGGAGCTTCCAAGTCTCTGGAAATCAAGCCCGCAGATGATAGTGCCCCATTTGAGGACATAACTAAACTTGGAACTTGTAAATCAGGATTGAAAATACAGTTATCTTAGAAAGACTGGTAGAAAGTCTTATTGTCTGGTGGCTTGGACCCTGCTTCCTGCATGCTAAACCAACAAGGTTTTTGAGAGTGCTAATTGAACAATACCACTGTCAACTTGGACTAAAATGGACATGGAAAGGAAACATTGAAGGAGAAACAGCTTTAAGAAGAAAACCATGGAAGCTGAGATCTGGAATTAACACATCACTTTGGGCCAAGAGAGAAACTTCACCCATGTGTACAGAGAAGATATGCTTGCCCCAGCATTTGAAAAGGGTGGATATTCCCACCTGATGTTTTGGGAGAGTTTTGCCACCCCAGGTACAGAAAGGGTGGGGTACATTCTTCAAGGATTAGGGCGGTTAAGGTCAGCATTGCATAGATCTGTTTGGGGCGAGCCTGTCCCCCATGGAGTAGGGAAGGTCAGGGTGTCAACTCGTTGCTCTGAGGGGGTTGAGCCTGTATGCCAAAGGTTAGGGAAGGCCAGGTGGTCAGCAATTCACTCTGAGAAGGTTGAGCCTGTATGACAAAGTTTAGGGAAGGCCAGGTGGCCAAATCTTCACTCTGAGAGGGTTGAGCCGGTATACCAAAGGTTAGGGGGAATATTGTCTTCAAGGAGAAGAAACCATCATCTTAAGAATGACTCTCAGTCTTTGAAATTGAATGCAGGATGCCCTTCAAGTTTGCTAAGCTGTAGAGGACCCATGACTCATGTTCCCCTCCCAATTTCTCCTTATGCTAAACATGAAATATTTATCCTTTGTCTTTCCATTTATGTTTTGGAAGAAGATAAATTGTTTTGCAAGTTTTCAAGATCTACAGCAGATGGGACTTTGCCCAAAGACAAATTGTATTTCTTTAAACTGATTATTATGATTTTGTACTTGCATTGTTACTGATTTAAAGTTTTTTGAATATTGTAATGTATTTTTGGAATTCAGAGGGTGGAGTGTGGCAGTTTGATACAGTTATGAATTCTAAAAACAGATATCGGATTATTCTTTTAAACTGTTCTGTTCATCTGGGTATGATTAAGTTACGATTAGGGCTTTGATTGGGCCATGTGAGTAGGACATTGAGCCCCACCCCTTTGTGGACGGGGTCTCAAAAATAAAAGACATGGCAAAGGACACAGTTGGAGTTTTGACTTGGACTTCTGAAGTTGAGTTTTAATGTTGGAGCCAGGGAAGCAAGCACACAGAGGAGCTTGGTCATGAGGAAGGAGAGAAAGCCCTGGGAAGAGATAAGCTGCTCACCTGATAGTCTACAGCCAACCTTGTGGAAGAGAGGAGCTGAGTCTGGAGAGAAATGGAGCCCCAGGAAAAGAGGAACCCAAGAAGACTGAACCCTGGCAAGTGTTGTTGGCAGCTGTCTTGCTCCAACATGTGGCAAGAGACTTTGGTGAAGGAAGAATCTTATGTTTTATAGCCTGGTAACTGTAAGCTTCTACCCCAAATAAATACACTTTATAAAGACCAACAGATTTATGGTATTTTGCATCAGCACCCCTTTGACTGACTAATACAAATAATGGTTGGTTGCCTATGCCTCAAACTATACAAGCTAGGAAAAGTTTTAACCTTAAGCCTATGCAGCCCTACTGGTTGGGAATCTTAAATCCATGAAAAACCACTCAAAAACACTTTTAGATACATAATTTTATTAATCCTTCTCCTCAGACTCCTGGAGGTGATAACCTCACAGCCCACATTAAATTTCATGGTTAATTCCTATCCTTACCACAATTATAACTCTTGTTCTCATATCCGCAGATTCATATATCTTCTGTGCAATAACTCAGTTTATCCAAACAACCATCTGAGATGTCACCAATGATCAAGTACATGCTCTTCTCCTGCTGCAAAAATACAATGCCAGCCACCAAGCCAGAAGCCACAATATCTCAACACCAAAAGGGGAATAGTAACTGAATCCCCAAATGCCCCATAACAGCAAAAAGCAGACATCCACCTTCCCACTCTCCCACTCCACCCAATCATATCAAAATAGTTGAGAATGTTAGCCCCATTTAATAATATAAACCCCCGTGACCCCGGTCTGCACTGGCAGGTCTCCCCTGCCCCAATAACAGATGACCCCCCACCCCCACCACTGTCCCTAATCCAACAGGATGTACTAATCTCAAAATCAACCACGAGAATATCACAAGATTGTAGGAGGCACCTGTGCAATCATAAATGAAGCTTGTTGTTTCTATATTAACAGTACAGGGCAGGTAGAAGAAAATCTCAAAATTTTAAAAGAAAACATACAGATCATCCAGAGGGCCTGAGACAACCGCTATGGGAATCAATCCTGGTGATCCTCATTTCTTTCCTACTTCTCTTCACCCCTAGAATCAATCCTGTACCCATTATAACACCACTACTGTTATTGCTGCTGCCTCTTTTTTGTCCTTGTCTCTTACAGCTTCTTGTCCGATTCACATGCCGAATTGTATAATCAACAACTCAGGAATATATGAACAACATCTTCCTGCTACATGAACCCCAGTACCAACCTCTTTGGGACCAGAAATCAGAACCCACTGGACAGAACAGAAGGGAAACCTTTGCCACCCCATAATAGCAGGAAGTAGCCAGACTGAGTCAACATCCTGATTCCCTTCACCCTTCTGTTCTGCACAGTCTTCCCATTACTTAGGTCTTTCATCATATATATATATATATAAAATCAAAGAGTTAGGAACATTAGAGGATCTCCCTCATGAGGTTTGCAATGATTAATAGGTCATAGGGCCGTGCCTACATGCATGGAGGCAGCTCATGATTCCCCAAGAATGAACAAAAGATCTGTATCACAGTGGGAGTGGAGTAGATAAAGATGTTCACCCCTTCCAGGCCTAGGCCCCAACAACTCCTCCCGCATCCCAAGAATACCCCACACCAGAGTCACTACCCCCAAGCCATACATGGGAAAAATTCACTTTTACAGTCCCTTATTGATCCCAGGCTGTACTTGGTCTCTAATCCCCTCCAAATGAGCACATTTCCCTGCTTATTGATGTGACAAATATAGTGATATCCAGCACCTTCCATGGGTAGGCTGAAGTCTATTCTTTAGAACCCCTATGCTGGGAAAGCTTCTCAATAAACTTCCTGCCTGCAATCATCAGTTTCCACATCCCAGTGAGTGCCCCCTTTTTCTCCAAAAGAGAGGAAATCAAAAGGGAAATTAGAAAATATCTTGAGGTAAATGAAAATGAAAATAAAAAATACACAAACATATGGGTTGCAGCAAAGGCAGTGCAGAGGCATATTTAGAGCACTAAATGATTTCATTACAAAAAGAAAAAAAGACTTTGTTGCAAACCAACTCCTAAAGGGCATGGGTCAGGAATGGCTCCAAGACCAAAGGATGCACTCAGCACATAATTAGACTTAAGCTTTATTTAATTGAATCTTACAAACAGGAGAGGATCTTCAGTGGCAGCAGTCCAAAGAATGAAAGTAGGGCTTTCATTCTTCATGTGAAGAATTCATTCTTTCATGAGAAGAGTGAAAGAGAAGAATGAATTTTTTCATGAGCAGGTCTTATTCCAAACCTTTTGATGGGTTGTACTCTGCCATGACAGCCATGTGTCCCACGATGTTCAACTTGCAGGAGTTATAGTTTAAGGAAGATTATGCTGGTCTAACAGTATACAAAAAACATTTTCATTAGTAGACAATAAAGTACTAGGTAGGGGAGTCCTATGAGAAAGCTTTCAATATCATACATTTTCCCCTTCTAAATTTTCTAAGTTTTTTATGTTGATATAAAAACTAGTTTAGGCATAAGGAGATGCCACATAGACACACATAGGGCCCCAGATATTTGTTGTTCTAATTAGTTGCCTTTTTATTTTTACCTGTCAGTTTTTATGGAACCAACGGTGAAGACTATTTTGTTTGGAGTTATTCAGGACTTCTTTTGAGGCCAGGAGTTTCAAACTGGACTTTGTGACCACGTACTTTGGTGGGTTTTATTCTGACTGGTGCCTTCCCTCTTTCCTATACTAACCTGCATCAACTTTCCCCGAAGAGTGTTTACACCCCGAATGAAGGGTGATGGTCATTCTTCTGTAGATGCTTCTTGCTGGTTAGGGCAGTAGTTTTGACCTGATGAGGTATGAAGCTCTCTGGCTATTCTGTTGAGGTTGAGGGAATATGGTTCTGGCACTGTGGTTGGAACTGAATGAAATCCCCACATAACTAATACTCAGTTCTGGAAGGCATTGATTCTGGAAGAAATAAACTTAGAAAATGATTTAAATTTACCAAGACATTTTAACCTGTTCTATATCCTTCTGTATATGATTTAGAATAAAAGAGATAATATTATATTTATAGGTATATAGGTAGAGTACTTAATACTAATTAATGCACTAATCAATACACAAGTTTCTCTTTGAGTTATAGTTAATAGAGTTTGTAATACCACACATGTTGCCTCTCCACAGGAGCAGGCCATAATGCCAATTATGTTTATTTAAGTTCTACTCACATTACTCCGGTAATTATTGCTCCACTTTGTATGTTCTTCACACAGCCAGCATGATGCAGCACTCTTGGTTCCAGGGAAGCTCCAGTGTTTCACTGGCCTGGTCCACAGCACCCTTTAGCACTATGAAACAGAGCAAGGCTGGAGGCAATGTCCATTGTAAATCTGGCCTTGTAGAGCCATCACCTGCTGCTGCAGGATTCCAAAACAGCAACATAGTTTCCATTTCTTTCAGAAGCATGTCCAGAGATATTGTAGATACTTTTATTGTTTGAGGGATCATAGTGACTGACTTAGCCAATAACTCAAATGGAGAGAAAGCATACAGGGTAATGGAGACACAAGAGAGCTTAACAATACTGAAGTTTACCTCTTTTATGTTTTATACATGTTCAAAATTCTTTCAATGCAGTTAATAACATATTAAATGAAAGTAACTATTTTTACTACTTTACTTTTTACTTTTACAATTTTACCATAATTATCTTAATTATCAGGTATTTTATTTTGGCAGTACAGAAACAAAAACCACCTTTTCAAATATTTTATGAAAATGTAAGATTCCTAATTAAATTAAGATTAATTTCCTCTTGCTACCACCTTCATATACAAATAGATGTGGCTTCTGATACGTTTATCTCTTAGTTACCCTTTATTATCATTAATATCAGTTTAAAAAATGGTTTTGCAAACTTCCTATAACCATAAGTAAGTTTTAACTTTAAATGAGCTTATTAAATTACAATTAGCAAATAATAAAATTTAAGTTTATCCATTTAAAATTCTTGTCTTACATTTCTCATTTTTTTTTCTGTGAAAACTAGTTATTTCACTTTAGGACAGATTTATATTTTATTAAGCATGAACTTACAACTTTTATTATCTTAGAGATTTAATACATATAATGCTAGTTTATTTTATTAGTATCCTATAAACCTATGGAGATAACAACTATGTGAAATAAAATTAGAACAATTATAGTTTATACAAGAAATGTTCTTCTTTTTCCTCCCTTTACAGGAGGTTAAAACTTCCTTTCTTTTTTCAATAAAATTTTAAATTTGTGAATAACTTTAAAAGAATATTGACTGCCAGTTTCTTAAATATGTTGTATAATTGTTCAATTTATTTTAATCATAATCTTTCCATAGCATCTAAAGACATTTTTCTTTACTTATGGAATTTGGTAATTGGATTAATTACCCTCATTTTTAGTCGATTAAAGGTTTAAATTAGGGAATTGCAGAACAAATTGCAATTTTTAATTCCTCAGTCTACGTTTTTCTATTTTGTTACATCTAGTCTTTTTCCCATTCTTCCTCTTCTTCCTTATCTGAGGAGTCCATAGGGTCTCATGCCTTAGAGACCCCTCAGGGTGGTTAATATATTCTGGACCTGGACTCAAGGCATCCAGTGTCCTCTAGCCCAAGCATATGTATAAGCCAGGGTTTCTAAATGATCATTAACTTGGTACAGGTGATCAGTTAGAGAATCTTTCATCTTTGGCTGTGCCAGGCACTTGTCCCTTCCTGACTTTAACTCTTCTTTTAAGTGACACACAGAGTCTTTTGCTACTTGTCCTGCCTTGGTAGCCTGCTGCAATGCTCCTAACAGTGACCATGCTTTAGCCACCACTATCTGGCAGTGTCACTTTTTCTTATTTAAATGCAACTGCTTTGCTACCTGCTATAGCACAGCCAGTATAACTGCACAGTTTTTAGGGTGTCCCCATATTCTCTTGGTGGTTCCCACTCATCCTGGAGGGATAGCCACCCCTCCCCACATGGATGTTATATGCCAACCCAGGATTTTCCCCATGGATTCTCCCTTCCCAGAGCTTATGCCTGCTACTGCCAGTGATCCTTCAGTCTCCTGGTGGGCTGCTTGCCAATTGTTTGCAACCCAACTCCTGAAGGGCATTGGTGAGGGGCAACTGCAAGACCAAAATACACTCAACACATAATCTGACATAAGCTTTATTTATTAGAACTTACAGACAGTCAAGGGTCTTTGGCAGTGGCAGGAAAAAGAAAGAAAGTAGTGCTCTGCAAAAAGGCAGGAAAAAGAGGGACAATATATAGGGCATCAGAACAAAGAAATTTCATAACAAAGTTTCTGCTAGGGTCACATGAAGCACATAAATGGGGTCTTGTGTTGTTACTGAAGGAAGGAATTGTACAGCCTGGAGAAAATTACAGTCCATGATACCATCTGTACACAGTTTCTTTCTAAGGAGGTTTGTTAAATTTTAACTTGTGTCCTGGTGCATTCAGATGGCTGTATACTGCAGGTTAAATTTCCCTTAGAGAGGGGAGCCAGTCCCCAGGACCCACTGGACCCCCAACACTTCAAATCAGAGAATTAACTTCCAAAATGAAAGAACTAGAAAAATAAAATCAAACTAGGAGAATAAGGAAGTATTTGAGTGGAGATAAATCTAATGGAAAAAAAGTTAACGGAACTCAAAACATATACATGATTTGAGTTTGTTGTGATCCATCGATAAATAAAGTGGGTGGAATGAAAAAAGAGAGATTCCAGATGGAATCCTGACTATTCTAATATTTATAAATCAATCAGAAAGTATACCAGTGAAAGATTTTGAAATTTCCTTGGCAATAAAGTCATGGAAAACTAGATAACAATGTCCCTGAATCAAAGCAAAGAAGTTACATTGAATAGGAGCTGTGATGTACTGCTCTTAATATTACTGAGATTCCTTATAATGACACAGTAAAATGACTCATGGATTTGAAATTGTGGACTTTGGTAGTGAATTGGTGGGTGTTATATGAATAAGCTAAAGATGGGCTCTGTATAATGGTCCTGTGAATTGTTTACTTCACAGAAGCCTTGGTCTATTAGGAAAGGTTGCTGGCATCAAACTCAAACACATGCACATTTAATTATTTTTGAAATAGTACCAAAGTGTCATTTCTAATCATTTAGAGTCAACCTGCATTATAAACCCTATGAACCTTATTCAGTGTCTGCTCTCAGTGAATAAAACTCTGTGCTGCTTCAGTCCCTCAGAAACTCCACCATGGCCTAGAAACATAAGCAACCCTGCTTCATTGTTTCCCTCCACTAGATTAGGAGTTTTCTCCTATCCTGACTCCTCACTGGCCTCTAGAAGGTATCCTGCCATGAGGGATCTCCCTTCTGCAGAGGAAGTAGTTATAAGGTTTGTCTGGGAACACAGGCTCATCACAACAGAAACTGTCAACAAAAGCTGATTATTTACACAACAAAAAGTGTCTTAAAGTGCAGGGGAAGAGAGTCCTAGGAAGCCAACTACTAGGGTCAGGGTTGGTGCATGATGGCTCCAATACCATGATTCACATTGGAGGTAAGAGACAAATCTGTGTTGCCCAAGGGCAGAGTATTTATAGACCCCAGGGGGAGGGAGCTTTATGATGGAGGAAAAAAGTCATACCTCAAGCAACTTTTTTACAGAGTGCTCTTCCTGATAACCAGATGGGGCAGCTTGTACATGGTTTGGGGTTTAAGTTAAGATTAGGCCATTCTGTTAGACAGAATGCATCCCCTGGACTGTGGAATGGAAACATTGAAACATCTGCAGACAATAGAAAAGGAGGAAATTAGGCAAAGACTGGGAGCTGGCTGCTAAGCATATTCATGACTTCCCCAGAACTCTGACAAGCAAATTTGTAAAACATTACCCCAATAAACCCTGTGGAATACTGCTGTTTATTGGCCAATTTTTTTTCTTGAACAACTTCAAAATTCTCAAATTAAAAGTCGTCATAATGATTTACAGACCAATTAAGAGGGGATTGAGCAGTGATTGTGAAATGTAAAAGTAGCAATGGAAATAAGAGCTTAATGTGGGCAATGGTTGATGCTTTCCAAATTCAGATTAAAAAACAAGCAAGGTGGCATATTATTTAGGAATAGAATAGTTCAAGTATTTTAATCAGAATGGAAATCCAATTCAACTTTAAATATATAACAAAATGTATATAAAAATTATTAAAATAACAAGGTAATTAAAATAAAAAGAGTGTAACTCCAATTAATTATTGTAAATTATGATGAAAGCATTAAAAATGAATAGAGATTTATTAGAATATCTAAATACATTTATTATGACTTTTTGGGGAAAAGTGGGCAACAGTTATGGAAGATGAAATGAAAATTTTTATTTTATAATGTTTATTTTTTAATTTCTTTTTTATTTTTCTGTTTTGTTATTTTTTAGTATTATTTTATTTTCTTGTTATATTTATTTGTTTATTTTTTATTTTTTTGCTTTGGTTTTGGGGATGTTTTGGAACACAGAAGTGCTACAACTCAGGCAGGGGAAGACCACTGGTGCACATTTTCAGTGATGGGGCGATATGGTGTGCATTTGGGGCATGCCTGTATGCCATATGAATATGTTCAAGTGGTCATTGGGTATTGTCTTGGTGTGTGGAGATCCACAAAGTAACTGAAAGAATATTGAATTCTCATCATGGGGAGTCCTGCTATATTCTTTAATAGAATGGCAAAAATCCCCGGTAGATGGGCAGTGCCAAGTGAAGGAGGACAGACCATTACACCAAGTCGTTGATATTGATGGGTTTACTTATGAAGCATTTCTTGTGAAGTTGAAACTTAGCCTAGTATTATATATTGCCTAAAAGTTACCTCCTGAAAACGTCCTTGTTGCTCAAATGTGGCCTTCTTTAAGTCAAACTGAGCATATAAATATACTACTTTCCCCCTGCATGGGTCATGACTCCCGGGGATGAGCCTCTCTATCACTGAGGGATTATTACCAATCACCAACTAACAATACATTTTGAAAAAGACCTTGGCCAAGGGGGGAAGTCTTAGATACTAATGAGTTTTTATGGCTAAGAGATTTCAACGTGAGTTGGGAGGTCATTCCAGAGGTTACACTTATGCACATGTCAGCAGGGTCTCATTGACTGCCACAGTAACAGTGCCTCAAACAGTGCAGCTCCTGAAGGCTCTAGCGACATCTAGACACTATAAGGAAGGCAGACAATCTCAGGAATTTGGGCCTTACTTTGTAATATATGCTCCCCAATGTAATAGAGTTAGGCACATTTAAAAGTTTCCTATACATGGTTCTTTTCTCCCTTTTATTTGAACCTATAGTTAGCACTATACTTGCTAAATACATGTCCCAGAGACTTAAAACTTTGGTCTGTTCATATGTCATTTGAGTCCTGAATATCAGGAGAGTTGCAACACCTACTCTCCAGTTCTTTTGACTCGCCCAGGACAACTAACAAAAGGATGATGATGGACAATGATCATCTCAAAAAAATCATATCCACAACTGCAGTTCCATCCATCTGCCCCATGTGATCTAAGACCCATCTCAATCAGAAACAAAATGGGCATCACCATCCCCAAATCCTCAAGATTGAGGAATTAACAAATATAATGGGAATGCAACTACGGACTAAAGTAGACATTATTTTTCTAGCAATGGAAGAGCTTCTATCATTGATATAAAGGCAGTGACCACAAGACATAGGAGGGAGAGGTAAGAATTGGTGTAACATGTGGGCTTTTTTGACATTGGAATTATCCTGCGTGACATTGCAATGACATTTATAGGCCTTTATAATTTTGTCAAAATCTGTAAAATTGGGGAAAAAAGTAAACTATAATGTAAATTATAGTCCATGCTTAGTAGCAATGCTTCAATATGTGTTCATCAATTGCAACAAATGTACCACACTAATGAAAGATGTTGTTAATGTGGGAAAATGTGGGGGGCGAGGAATATGGGAATTCCCAATATTTTTGATGTAACAATGATGTAATCTAAAGTTTCTCTTAAAAAAATTATATTAACAAACAAAAACCCAATAGATTCAACAACAAAAAAGAATGGGATATATACTTTAAACTTTGGGAAATTTCATTTTTAAATATTTAGATGAGGGTTTGATGTCACACTGGAACTATTGTATGTGAAACTGATATATCTTTTGTACACTTTAAATGTAGAATAATGCCAATATGATTTAACTTCTAATTCTTCTTTTAACATAGTTAAAATTGAAATTGTACTTTGAAAAAATTGGAAACAGCACTGTATTTAGAGGAGAATATATTTTATATTTCTTTGTAATAAAACAAAATTTGAAAGCTGGTTCTTTAGTCAGAGCACGGAGGTTTCAATATAGCTCTTTTGAATGAAAGGTAAGTATCTCTCAAACTTGAGTATTTTATTTAAATTTTGGAAAACTAACTTGGTGCATACAAAACAATATGTACCTAACAGAAGGAAAAGTAGATATCTATTAGAATATAAACTAAGAAAACTAATTCAAAACTGCAAAAATTATGGGCAAATCGACTTGTAAGTTAGAATTAATTTTGAATGATAGCTACCATAGAGTGATTAAAAACTGAAGGTGATATGAATGAAGATGCACAGAAACTTGAGTGACTACCTCTGCCTTTGAGAAAGAAGACTTAAATATTACCTACTAGGTCTCTATTCTATCCTACTTTATCTCTAAATATCCAATTTAAACATCACTGTTTAAGAAGTGAAGCAAGATAGAATAGGAACCTAAGGAGAAAACGGGCAGAAAATCTAATAAGCCACACAAACACACCTGGTTAGAGAAATTGAGGCAATGGCTTTCTAACTAGCATCAGCCTGCTGAGTGACAGGCAAGTCAGGAAGGGGCAACTTCTAACACCTACCCTATAGCTTACAGGGCACACCCTGCAGCTTGCAGCACACACCCAAAATCGGTGCTGTCAGAAGGCAGTCAGCAACCTGGGAAGAAGCAAGGGGTGACCACCACCACCCATCCACCTAGATTTCAGGTTAACTTATGCCCCATGGACCTTGAGTAGAGGCTAATCACTCCTGGTGAAATCGCCTTGCAGAGACCATAGACAGCAGCCAGAAGCCAATCACCACCAGACAGCAACCCCTATACCCCTAAACTTCCACACCCCTAAACCCCCACACCCCTATTCCCTTGCTTATTAGCCTAGACTTTGAAGTCCTGTACCTCCATAAAAGAAGGAACTCCAAGGCAGAACTTGCATTTCTCTCCCTTGAGAATGCATACCCTCAATTCTAAGGCTGTACTTTTGTTTTCTTGCTTTACCCCAAATAAATTATTTATTTTTAATTAATTTGTGGTTTGTCCTTTAATTCTTTCTCACAATGAAGACAAGAATCTGGACACCAATTCCGATAATGCTACCTCACTAAGGTAAAATAGAAGAAAGCATTTTAGGGCACAGCATTGGAGCATTTCAGGTAGAATTTCCTCAGGAATAAAGCTGTACACATGTTTAAGACTTGTTACTTATTGAAGACCCAATTTAAGAAACAAAGCAAAATCAGCAGTAGTAAACTACTTGGGGAATAAGAACTCAGAGGTCAATATTGATGGTTTTAATGGATGTAAATGTGAGATAATATGTCAAAAACATGAGAAGTACCAGAGAGAGCAGTTAATGAAATTTTACTTCTGTCTGGGGGTGTGAAAAAATGGGAATGCGCAAGTGTTAGTTTAGATGCATTAAACTCTTATTGAGAGCTACAGAATATCTTCTATGGTAAATATCTTACAGATGACAGATATTTAAAAATGCACATAGAAAGGGAGCAGCTGTAGCTGAGTGGTTGAGTGCCTGCTTCCCACAGGTCCTTGGTTCATTCTCCAGTAGCTCTTTGAAAATTATAAATAAACCATTTCAGAATAACTCACTGTAAATTCATGGTTTCATTTGGGCAATATGTTTTAATCAAACTCATTTTGATTGACATATAACAGAATCAACTGTACTAGAATATTGAGGAGCCTTAGTTTTTACATTTATTAATTTTCTCAAAATGTTATATAGGAATTTTTTTACTATTTATTCTGTTAAAATCTCTAAATTTAGATAAGGCTTTAGGCTTATTAAGTCTATTTTCTCAAAATGGAAAAAATTCATAAAAGAAAAAATATAACCAGCTATTTAAATAACCATTCCTTCCTGAAGTCATATTAAAACCCAAATATCTTTTAAGATCCACTTCATTGTACATACTCTACAGAAACCTGTACTATTGTTCAGTCAGTTTTATAACTGTATTTTTGTTCTGCTGCTTTACACAGAATTTTTCAAAAATGCCTATTTTTCATATCAAAATGCACAGTTTAACATAAAAAAGAAGAAATAGAAAAGAATGTTATGGCCTAATAAACACACCTTTCTGAAACACAAATATCATGATATACAATGTTTGTATTTGAAAACCTATCTGTTGGATTGCATTAGTATAACTCTGGTCATGTGAAAAAAAATTATTTAAGAGTCACCTAATGGATTGTGTTGCACCGTTAGAAAATCTTTCTTTAAGAGCTGAGTTTGCTTCTTCTACAATTTTTAATTCACTAGTTGAAGGGATATCTATATATATTGATCAACATTAATAATTATATATATACTTTACCTATATATAATGTAAATAATTTCTGAGAAAAAGAAATATATTGAGTTATCATTATTTCATTTTTAAGTCATTTATTAAGCAATTTCAAGTATTCCATGTTATCTGGAAGGTGTTGTCTGTTATAAAAACACCAATTATATATTGTGTTTCATTACTAATTCCAAATTAAAGAAGTCAGAAAACATTTCTCTCAACTACAATTCAAACACCTTTGAATGTAAGTATCTCTCAATTATAAATAAATTATTTATTTCCGTAGATCACACTTTAAAAGGGCAGTCACAAATTTTTAAAATAAACATTTTCAAACATGAGGTTCAACACTGATGATATTAAAATATTTTAAAATTTATTTAAATGGAATATGCATCAGTTAATTGGTGGTAGGGCAAACTTAAAATAAATGTAAATTTAAGAACTTTGTAACTATTGGCAGGTAATGGATTATTAAGTACAGAATAGTACAAAAACTTTGCATTGTATATTATATTAAATTTTATTTAAATGAAAAATATTTATATCTTGATAAACTTGAATTCTGAATACTAAAGGAAGAGATTGAAAAACTTAGCTTTCTTCCATACATCTAGTGCAAAAAGGAAGTGAGATGAAAAACAAACAAACAAACAAAAAACCCACAATGTCTAGTGGAAAAGGCAAAGTAAAAGAAAAATATCATTTGTAGAACAAAGACTTTTATGAAAAATAAAGCTTGAAAAGAGGTGAAGATACATATCAAAGCAATCGAAAAAGTAAAAAGATAAAAGTTATATATTGGAAGCTAGCAATGGATAAACTGATATTGTTTGAGACTCCTTTGTTCATTTCTTTGATACAATGGAATAGTACATTCATTTCTTTGAGAAAGAGTCAACCATCTGCCTCATATGAATCATGGCATTCTTTATTATTATGTCCTTGTTGTGAGGATGAAAAGGTTCAAAGTAAGCAACTGGGATATTGATCATTGCAATTCCTTTGGAAGGAGAAATTCTTTGTTTGGTTGAGGGTTTATCATATATGAAGATGCAGCTGCCATAAGAGAGGGAGATGAAAGTCATGTGTGAAAGACAAGTGAAAAATGCATTTTTCTTCTGATTAGTTGAAGGGAGTTTTAGAATCATTATGCAATGTAGGTGTATGATAAGATCAACATTACAAATTTGACCAAGAATGTCACCAAAACTGAAATGAAATCCATTGTCTCAATGAAAAGTGTGTCTGAGCAGGAGATCTGCAAGAGGACAGTATTGTCACAGTAGACATGATCAAAAATGTTGGAAGCGAGAAGCCAAGATTAGACCCAGGGTTAGTGATGGAGAGATGATAAAAACCAAGTGAACTAAAACCTGAGGACAAGTTGCGTGGAGATTTTTCTGTTCAAGATGACAGTGTAGTGCAGCAGCTTACAGAAGGCAGTATAATGGTCATAGGACATGGCCGCCACCAGGTCAAATTCAGATGCCCCAAGAAGGACAAATTAATTTATATGATTCAGACTCAGAAGGAAGAAAGAAAATAATGAAAAAATACATGAACAAAGCAAAAGAGACATTTGTGACACGAGCAGATGCACAATTGTACACATTATGGAAGTGCCAGAAGAAAAAGAGAGAAAATTTTCAAAGAAATAATGGCATAAAGCCTAACAAATTTAATAAAAGGTATGATATACACATTCAAGAATCCTGATGATTCCCACACAAGATAAATTAGAGGGGAAACATACCCAGACATGTAGTAGTCAAGTCTGCAAGCACCAAGGACAAGAAGAGTGTTCTGAAAGCTGTAAAAGAAAAACAACATCTTACATACAAGGAAACTGAATAAGATTAACTGCCAATTACTCATTAAAAAACTATGTAGGGTAGAAGGCAGTGGGATGACTATTTAAAGTATTGAAAGAAAACAATTTCCAACTTTGTCAGTTTGATATTGTTTATGAATTCCAAAATAGATATTGGATTATATTTGTAAACTGGTCTATCCCTCTGGGCATATTAGATTATCTTGGATTCAGAGGTTTCACTTTTACTTGATTAAATAATGATTAAGGCTTAATTGAGTAGGACATTACATCACTGCCCCCTTCATGGGCAGGAACTCACAGAGAAACTGCAGCACAGAGAAGGGAGTTTGGAGTTTTAATGCTGGCACCTGGGAAGTAAGCACACAGAGGAGTAGAGCAGCTGAGCCTGGAGAGAATTGAACCCTGGGGAGAGAGACAGAGCTGGCCTTGTGGAGAAAGCAGGGCAGCTGAGCCTGGAGAGACACAAGCCCTGGGATGAGAGGAACCCAGGAAGCCTGAACTCTTGGCAGATGTCAGAAGCCATCTTGCTCCAACACATGGCAACAGATTTTGGTGAGGGACGTAACTTATGCTTTAAGTCTTGGTAACTGTAAGCTTCTACTGAAATAAATACTTTTTATAAAAGCCAACAGATTTATGGTATTTTGCATTAGCACCCCTGTGGTTGACTAATACATCAACCGAGAATGTTATATCTGTGGCACTCTCTATCAAAAATGAGAGAGGGATTGAGAAACCCCTGAGAACAAAAGCTGAGGGAATTCATGTCCAGTAGACCTGCCCTACAAGCAATGCTACAGGGAGTTCTTTAAACTGAAAGGAAACAACAATATAGAAGATTGAGGATTGAGGGAGTATAAATAGATAAACTCCCCAATAAAAAATCTTGAATGCAGATATATCTTTTTATACAAACAGTGTAGAAAGATATAATTTGTAACAAGTACAACAAAAAGGAAAGGAGCAGATGGGTATAAAACAGTGTTTGTGAATGTTATTAAAAATAAGTCATATCAAATCAAATGTGATTATTACAGACATACAGTATTTAATATAAGATTCAGGGTATACAAAAGTAAATATATAAAAAATATATGCTGAAGGAAATGAGAAGGGAAGTCAACATTATGCACTAGAAAAAAATCAAATAAATATGACAGTAGGCATTAGCATAAATTGAGTAAAAATAGCTATATTTTGAGTGAAGCAAGACAGATATAAAAGGATAAACTCTATGATTTTTCTATTATGAACTAAATATATTGTGTAAACTCATGGAGTTAATAATTACATTATAGGTCACCATAAAATAGAAGTAGGGTACAGTATGGAAAGCTGAGGGTTAATAAAAGCAGAACTGATAAAAAGGTTGTTTTTCAAGTCTTTGGAAATGAATAGAATTGGTGGAAGCACATCATGGTGTTTGTGAATTGCAGAGCTATTATATGGCTATGACAGAGGTTAAAAGGGAAAGTCTAAGGACATTCATATTACTAGAATAAAAGCTAAAAACTCTAACATGGGAGTATATAAGATAGTAAAACGTCATGTGAAACAAAATATGGATAATTTTGCATATAGAAGACTGTTTTTACAAAATATAAATACAAATACTAGAGAAAAGGAAAAAGAATAACAACTACATATGGCAGGGAAAGCTTAGAGAGATTGAGAGGTGATGAGCTTTGTTTTTTTTGTTTATTATTATTATTGGAATAATGAAAATGCTGTAAAAATGATTGAAGTGATGGATGCACAAAGATGTGCTTCTACCAAATACCATTGATAGCATACTTTGGATCGATTTATGCTCCATTAATATGTATCAATAAAATCAATTTGTTAAAAAAACTAACAAAGACCAAGTAGAGGAAAATCATACATTGTCAGTAGCTAATTTAAATGTAAATGGATTAAATTCTCCAGTCATAAGGCAGAGTTTGACAGAAAGAATAAACACATTATGGAATATATATATAGCATGACCTAACTATATGCTATTTACAAATGACTCACATAAATTCAAAGACACAAGTATGTTGAAATTGAAAGGATGGGAAAAAAATATACACTATACAATGAAAACCAAAAGAAAGGTGGAATGAATTGGTTTTCTTAAGTTCACAACTTTTACTATACATATAATGTTTTTATATGTTTATGTATGAATGATACTTCAATGAATTGTTTTTTTCTTAAATATATATTTTATTTATTTATTTATCCCCACCTTGTTGCTTGTGCTCGCTGTGTCCATTTGCTGTGGATTTTTCTGTGTCTGTTTATCTCCCTTTGTTGCATCATCTTCCTGTGCCAGCTCACCATGCTGTGTTGGCCATCAGCTCACCATGCCGCGTGGGCCAGCTTGCCTTCACCAGGAGGGCCCAGGAATCAAACTCGGGGCCTCCCATATGGTAAACGGGAGCCCAACCACTTGAGCCACAGCTGCTTCTGAATAAATTGTTTTTAAAATGAAAAATTAAAAGATAAAAGAAAAAGAAAAGAAACCTCAGGTGGCTATACTAATATTAGAAAAAAGATGATGTCAAAAACTGTTAGGAGAGAAAAATAAAATCACTAATTACTGATAAAGGATATGCACCGATTTTCAAAATATATGAAACAATTATTGATATATTTGAAGGGAAAAATAGATGGTACTATATTAACAGTTATTTAATTCAATATACTATTATGAATAATGGATAAATAACTAAAAGGAAGATCAATAAGGAAATAGAAGACTAGAACAATGTGAAAAAAAATGTGGAGCAGATGTAGCTCAAGTGGTTGAGGGCTTGCTTTCCATGTACGAGGTCCAAAGTTCAAGCCCTGGTACCTCCTAAAAACAAAACAAGCAAACAAATGAAAAAACTAACTCGTACTGGGGAGCAGATGTAGCTCAGTGGCTGGGCACCTGCATCCCATGTACAAGGTCTTGCATTCAATTTCCAGTATCTCCTAAATAAAGAAACCCAACACATATATTGAACACTTCACAAAAGTGCACCAAAATACACATTCCTTTCTAGTATTCATGGTTCATTATCCACGATAGACAGTATATTACATCACAAAATCTGTGTCAATGAATTTAAAAATATTGAAATCCTACAAAGTATTTATACCAGCCACAATGGAAAGACTTTAGAAATAAAACAGAGGTTGAATTGGAAAACTCACAGATATTTGAAATTAAACATCACACTCTTCAAATATGAGTAGATCATAAACTAAAAGAGAAGAGAAATTATTAAATATCTTGATGCCTAAGAAAATGAAAAGACAACAAAGGGAGTGCTGAGAGGGAAATTTATAGTCTAAATTCTTACAGTGAAAAAGAAGAAAGACACAAAACCAGAGTGTTAACCTCAAAACTGTAGGATTTAGGGGAAAAAAGTGCAAACTAAATGCAAATTGAGCAGAAAGAAAGAAAGAACAAAGTTTACAGTAGAGATAAATGAAATAGAGAATGAAAAACAAGAGAAGAAATCAGCCAAACCAAAACATGATCCTTTCAAATGATTAATAAAATTGACAAACCATTAGGTAGAGTGAAAAAGAAAAAAATAGAGAGTATGCAAATAATTAAATTGGAAATAAAAGTGGAGACATTACTACTGACATCACCTAAGAATAAACAGAAGATCTTGACACACCAAAACAAGCAGCAACATTGAAACAATCATCAAAAACATCCAAAGAAAGGTTAAGTATACAACCAGATGGTTTCACTGGTGAATTTTACCAAACATTCCAAGAATTAACACGAATAATGCTTAAACTCTTCCAAAAAATTCAAGAGCTGGGATTATTTCATAACTCACTCTATTAGGCCAATATCAATGTAATACCAAAACCCAGATAGAGATATCACCAGAAAAGAAAATTACAAACAAATATCACCTATGAGTATAAATGCAAAATCCTCAACTACATAATAGTATACTGACTCCAACAGCACATTAAAATAATTATACACCATAATCAAGTGGGATTTATCCCAGGTATGCAAGAGCTGTTCACCATAAGGAAATAACTTAATGTAGTACACGACATTAATAGAATGAAGGAAGGAAACCCTCATGATCATCTTAACTAACAAAGAAAACACAATCGACAAAATCTAGCATCCCTTGCTGATAAAAACAGTTTGAAAACTAGAAATGTAAGAAAACTTACAATATATGACAAAGAGCATATATGAAAAGCCCACAGCTAACATCATATTCAATGGTGAAAGATGAAAGCTTTCCTGCCAAGATCAGTAATAAGACAGGGGTGCCTGCTGTCTCCACGGTAATTCCACACTGTGTTGGGATTTCTAACAACAATTAGGTAAGAAAAAGAAATAAATTGAAAAGGAAGAAGTAAACTTTCATATTTGCAGATAACATTATCCTTTATAAAGTCCTTAAAAATCCACAACAAATCTCCTGGAGATAAGTTAATTCAACAAAGTGGTGAAGCACAAGATCAACATGAAAACATCAGTATTGTTTTTAAAATAAATAATGACCAATTTAAATTCCATTTGCAGTAGCAAACATTCAAATATTTGGGAATAAATGTAACCAAGTTTAAAGAGGATATATGCATGGAAATCTACAAAATATTTCTAAAAGAAATCAAAGTAGAACTAAAAAAAGGAAGGGCATCCCATGTTATGAATTAGAATATTAATATTATTAAAACCCAAAGCAATTTACTGTTTCAATACTATCCTATGAAAAATTCCAAAAGACCTCTTTGCAGAAATAGAAGAGCCAATTATCAAATTTGTATGAAAGAATAAGGGGTTATGAATAACCAAAACCATCTTGAATAAGAAGAATGAAATTGGAGGACACACACTTCTAAACTTAAAACATATTACAAAATTACTGCTGTCAAAATAGCATGATAGTAGCACAAGGACAAACATAAAGACCTTAGAAATAAGAATTCAGAAATAAACCTTCACATCCATGGTCAACTGATTTTTGTCAAGGGTGCTTGTCAAATTAGGATAGAATAGTATCATTAACAAATGGTTTTGGGAAAACTGGATATCCATACACAAAACAATGAAGGTAAATGTTTACATCACAACATATAAAAAAATCTACTTAAAATACATCAAAGACCTAAATGTAAAAGATGATTAAAAAACGTGGAAAAGCTAGGGAAGCATCTTCAGGACCTTGTGTTAAGCAACGTTCTCTTAGACTCTATACCAACGGAACAAGCAAAAAAAAAATTTAAAATAGATAACTAGAACCTCACCAAAATTAAAAATGTTTGCGCTTTAATGAACTTCATCAAGAAAGTAAAAAGACAACCTAAAGAATAGAAGAAAAAATCTGGAAAAAACATACAATAAGGATTTAATATCCAGTATATATGAAGATATCCTACAACTCTCCAATAAAAAGACAAACAACACAAATTAAAATTTGGCAGAAAGCTTGAATAGACAATTTTTCAGATAAGATACACAAATTACGAAAAGCATGGGAAAAAAGGCTCAAAATCATTAGCCATTAGAGAAATGCAAATCCAGATCACATTGAGAAACCATTTCTCACCCACCAGAATGGCTTCTAGTAAAAATAAAAAAACAATTTGGAAGGATATGGAGAATTAGGAACATTCATTCATTATAAGTAGAAAAGTAAAATAGTGTAGCTGCTGTGGGAAACACTTTGGAGCTTCTTCACAAACTTAAAAACAGAAATTCCATATGACCCAGTTATCCCAATTCTATATATATACCCCCAAAGAATCTAAAGCAGTGATTGGAATAGATAATTGCCCACTGGTGTTCATAGTGTCATTATTCACAATTATTAAGAGGTGGAAGCAACCCGAGTCTATCAACTGATAGACAAAGAAAATGTGGTTTATGCACAAATGGAATATTATTGTGCCATAAAAAAGTTCATTCACTGATTTTCATAGCAACATTATTCGCACCAATGATCCTGCTCTGCACCAGTTGTAACCCTTCTATGATCCAAGGCTTCTTCAAAGATGAAGCCATTATAATAGCTGAATAGGAAAGTGAAATAATAATGATTAGTTTAAATATCAGATAAAATACATAAAAAAAATTTTAAAAACTAAAAATAAAATGAAAAGATTGGGATATTAAAAAAATGAAAAATAGAAAAAAATTTTTGACCTTTTGCCTTTCATCACTGCAATATCTGGTATACAGTCTGTACCTTGGCACCATCCCCCTCTCATTCCCCAGTGTCTCACTGTTTTTCATTTTGTTTACAAAGAAGTTTAAGGTCACACCAAAGTCACACACAGGATACAAGAGACTCTCATATACCCAACATCCTCCCCCTTTCCCAACCCCCCATAATAATACCTTTTTATATGTGGATGGTAGCATTGTTATAACTGATATATAAATAATGAAACATAGCTACTAAATATTGTCAATGGTTTATACTATGGTTTACATTTTAGACTGTACACTTTTATAAATTTTGAGGATATTTATCATCTCCTGTGTCCATTACTGTATGGTAATGAAGAACATTTCTACTGACCATTAAATACCCCCCTTTGATCTATTCTATTCCTCCAACTCCATCCCCCTGGGGCCCATGATGACCCCCTGGCTTGACCTGTTGGATGACAAGATTCATAGTTACATGCAACAAGAAGTCTTGACACACTGGTTTGTCCTCCCCTATTAGGAACCACCCTTGCTCTTGAGAGACTTCTGCCTGTCTATTTCTGAACAAATCGGTCCTCCCAAAGATGGGAGTCCAACTCCTTCCCTCTCATTATGTGGGTCTCTACCCACTGATACAACACATTATGACAGAATGAACACTCACACACTCCCTAGAAGCCTGCTCTAGGTGTGCCCTGTCCCGAATGCCCCCCACCTCAACCAACACCCTAAACCAGTGTCCCTTCCTTGTCATTTTTCGATAAGAGCATTCCACCTCTGTACTTTCAGCCTCTTACCCACAAATCCCCAGTGTTCATGTGGTCCCTCTCCCAAACCTCTCCCCAGAATCCTAGATCTTCTGACCCACCCTTCCCAATCTACCCACCTGTCAACCCTGCACCACCCAACCCGATAATATCACTACCCTCCTGTCCTATCCCTTCAATACACAACTACACTCTATCACTTTACCATAGACTACATCTGTATCGGTGATGGTTCACAACCTTCTCTTCTCTTTCTATTTCTTGTAAACCTATCTTACAGACAATAGCTCTCTGAGATGGCTCAATTTCCTTAATTCATATCAGTGAGGTCATGTACTGTTCATCTTCCAATGCCTGGCTTGCTTCATTAACATAAGGTCTTCAAGATTCATCCATCTTATCCCTTGTATTAGCACTTTATTCCACCTTACAGCTGAGTATTATTCCATTCTATGTATGTACCACATTTTGTTTATCCCTTCATCTGTTGATGGGCACCTGGGTGGATTCCAACTTTTGGCAATAGTGAACAATGCCACTATGAACATTGGTGTGCTTATATCTGTTCATGTCTTTGCTTTCAATTCTTCAGGGTATATTCCCAGCAGTGGAATCAATGAATCATTTCAAAGTTCTATAGTTAGTTTTTTGAGGAACCATCAGACTGTCTTCCATAGTGGCTGGACCATTCTACAATCCCACCAGCAGTAGATAAGGGTTGCAATTCCTCCACATCCTCTCCAAAATTATAGTCTGCTGTTTTTTTTTTTAATAGCCAACATTCTAATGTGTGTAAGATAGTATCTCATTGTAGTTTTGATTTGTATTTCCCTAATAGATAGTGATGTTGACCATCTTTTCTTGTGCTTTTTAGCCATTTTTATTTCTTCCACAAAGAAGTGTCTTTTCAGTGTGCTTGTCCATTTTTTAAATGGGTTATTTGTCTTTTTATTTTTGAGGTATATGATTTCTTTATATATGCAGGACATTAGACTCCTATCAGATATATGGTTGCCAAATATTTTCTCCCATTGGGTAGGCTTCCTTTTTACTTTCTTGATAACATCCTTCGAGGTGCAGAAGATTTTAATTTTGAGGAGATCCTATTTATCTATTTTTTCTTTTGCTGGTCATGCTTTGAATGTGAAGTTCATTAAACCATTTTCTATTACATGGTCCTGTAGGTGCTTCCCTACATTATCTTCCAAAGTCTTTAAGGTCTTGGCTCTTATGTTTAGATTTTTGATCCATCTTGAGTTGATTTTTGTATAAGGTATGAGATGGTGTTCCTCTCTCATTCTTTTGGATATGAATATCCAGTTCTCCAAACACCATTTGTTGAAAAGGCCATTCTCTCCCAACTGAGTGGGCTAAGTAGCCTTGCCAAAAATCAGATGACTGTATATGGGAGGATCTATATTGGAACTCTTAATTCAGTTCCATTTGTCAGTATGTCTATCTTTGGCCAATACCATGCAGTTTTACCACTGTAGCTTTGTAGTATGTTTTTAAATCATGTAGTGTGATACCTCTAATTTCATTTTTCTTTTTCAATATGTCTTTGGTGATTTGGTGCCTCTTACCATTCCAAATAAATTCTGTAGTTAGTTTTTCCAGTTCCTTAAAAAATACAGTGTTGATTTTTATTGGGGTTGCATTAAATCTGTAGATTAGTTTGGTAGGATAGACATCTTGGTGATGTTTAGTGTTCCTATCCATGAACAGGGAATGTTCTTCCATTTATTTGAATCTTTTTTGATTTCCTTTAACAGTGTTGTGTGGTTTTCTGTATATAAGTCCTTTACATCTTTAGTTAAATTTATTCCTAGGTATTTGATACTTTCAGTTACTATTGCAAATGTTTTTTTTTTTTTTTGATTTCCTCCTCAGATTGCTCATTATTGGTGTACAGGAATGCCA